>CAOJBK012830532.1:0-13107 GCA_948294925.1 Codiaeum variegatum
TGCTTATTTTTGCTTGAGGACAAGCAAAGGTTCAAATGTTAGAGAGTTTGATAACTAGCAAATTATACATAATTTTACCCCATATTTTTGATGATTTTACTTGTTAAATTGAATTTAATGTGTTTGTTCTAGTGTTTTAAGCTATTCTTAAGCAATCAATTGAATTCTTAAGTTAGGAGTAATTCGTTAAAGGTTTGGGTTTGAAAGACGAAGAAAATGCGCAAAAATGGAGCGAAGAATGAAGGTTCAGGGCTACTTCACAACTTGTGAGACAGCCCATGAGAAGTGATGAAGAATTAGATGGTAGAACTCTATCATGGTCGGCGGCACGGGCTATGACAAAGAGAGAGGGCACCCATGGGAGCAGCCAAGGGAAAAAGTGAGATAGAATAGCTTCTCACGATCCCCATCATAGGTTTTGACAAAGACCGTGGGAGCTTATTGTCTCTCCCAGGCCAAGCATACAAGGTTGTCACAACCGGTGGCATAGGTCATGACAAAGAAGGCATGGACTATGGGGGAGAAGCTAAAAGAGAGGCAGAGAAGTAGTAGCTTCTAACGGTCCCCGTCACAGGCCGTGATAGGAACCATAAGAGTATTCTGCCTCACAAGCCAAAGAGAAGTTTGATAGGAGGCTGTCACGGGAACCGACAGGGGCCGTGAGAGCCGCTTGTGACAGCACTCTGAGACCCATATAAAAGCACGTAATTGCTAAAATTAAAGGAGAGACTAGACTCTTGCGACAAAACATAATCTAACTTCATTCAAAGTCGATTTAGAGCTTCAAGAACTTAAGGAAAATAGATCAAGGAAGGCTTTTAAAACTAGAATACATATCATCATCTCAAAATTAGACCTGAAACTTTAAGGATTTAGCTAGAATTTTATTTGGTTTTCATGAACTTCATGGAATTTTGTAATTTCTTAGATTTTTCTTATTCTTTTGATTTGATCATGCACTAAATACATTTATCTACCTAGATTAAACTAGTGTTACTCGATTGTATGGATTGATCAACATTTGTTCAATGAAAGTTTAAGTTTTTCATTAAGTTTAGCTTTGATACTTATATTTATGTAACTCAATTGCAATTGCATGTTTGTTCTTGATTTATGTTGTTTAAACTTTACTATAAATAGAGAGTTCATAATTAAAACACTTAAAAGGTTAATAGGTTTATTGTGTCTGCCAGAGATAGATTCATAAACTCTTAGGGTTTTACATATTTTTCATTGATCATTAAGGCTGTTTCTAATTGAATAGGACTGAGAAGAGATTCATTTCCTATTACTTACTTGAGAAAGATTTAAACCTAATTTAGTGAAAAATCCCACTTAATGATTGATTGACTTATTCATTGATTTGTTGATTGAATGTATGATTTGAGTAATAAAAGTTGATGTCTAGGTAGATACCTTAATACATATTAATTTCCAGATTTGATCTTTGATTTCATTAGATTTTATTTATTGCAAGTTCAGTTTTTCTTTAAATTTCCATAGTATAAAATTAGTTAACTCACTCCAAAAATCATTGTGAGCTAGACAATAGATTATGAGACTGAGTTGGTGCTTGATTGAATAAACTAACGAATCCCTTAGGAGAATGATATCGGGACTTGCTGATTTTACTACTTGATACAATCTCGTGCACTTGCGGGTGTTACGATTGAACGCGATCAGTAACCTTACAAAACAAAAGAACATTATTAGCATATATTAAATGTGAAGGGAAAGACACACCTCCTTATGAAATAGGGGCTACTAGGCCTGAATCCATAAGGTTACAAATTTTTCCACTAAGGAAATCCTCTACTAAGAAAAATAATAAAGAAGAAAGTGGTCTTAATGAACCACTATAGAACTACCAAAATATCCATAAGCTCATCATTTAATAAAATAGATAGTCTAGTAAATTTAAAAATTAAAGTAATCTAACCACCAAAAAAAAAAAAGAATATGAACCAAAGATGTCAAGAATTACAATAATGAAGCTTTGGCAATATCAATTTTCAAAGCCATATTACCATTGAAGCATCTCTTAACTAGCAAGTTTGCACCTTTAAAAGCTAAGGTGATGTAATCTCCAATAACATGAACTTTTAGAAAACCAAATTGGTTTTTAGAAATAATTTAGGTACTTATCATGGTGAATTTATCAGCAAAGATATGAGTAATGATTTTGAAAACAAATTACTTAACACTATTGGACGAAATACATTAATCTTGCAAGCATCTGAGGTTTTGAGAATCAGAACCATATTATTAGAATTAAAACCACCAATATTCAAACTTGACGTGAAATTTAAGTGACTACCATGCTATTACATTCTTCCTCTTTAACATGATAATTGACATAGTTCTTAAAAGGTATAATATCCAACAACACATCAACCTAGAATTTAACCATGCACTCATTCCCCACAACCCATCGAATTCCTTTGAGTAACCATCCCCATACTTTTTGAATGCCCATCTAAAGATAAGAGCTACTATCACTTCTAAATGCAATTAGAATAGGGTGCCATTCAATATAATATTTACTCTTCAAAATACAAACCCATTATGCATCTTTCTCATTAATAAGCTTATAGGCTAGATTTAACAAGTAACATTGGCCTCTTTCCTGGTCCTGAGAGCTCAAAACCTTTAAATGGATAGGCTTATGATCATATTCAATCCTAGCAAATGGAACAAGTAGCATTCAGGTCCTCAAAAGGCTAAGTACTGTTACACACCATCCTATCAAACATCTCTAAGAGATTACCTCTACTCCATGTAAATTTAGGATCATGGAACTCTAAATCATGATGATTATTTGCTATGAACTAGTTAAAAAATTTCATGTTCCCACCTTTCACTCTTCTACTGCCACCCTTTCTCTCATGATCATACAAAATAGCAATAAAATCTCCTTTATCAATAGAGGATTAATAGTAGAAGAACAAATTTTAGAAAGCTTCAGCAATAGATCCTTTATCTAAGTAGGATTAGTTCTACCATAAGTAGCCACTATATAGGAAGATCAGCCACTCTTATTCCCCTCTACTGCATGGATAAACTGCAAGTCGTAAAAGGTAATCTATTAGATAAGTCCTCTTGCTAAAGGAGAAAAATACCCCCTGAAAATATACTTAACAAAGTGAGGGTGAGGAAACCAAATTTTCTTAATAACCTCAGATGCACTATTACAACTGATTCTAGTTTCTAGTAACACTACAAAATTACATATGATCCGAAAGATAGCATATTTCAAGACAGACACAAATCCTCTTTTAATTGCACCTTGGTAGTTCTATATTAATAAAGACAAATCCAATGAAAATATTTAAAACAATAGAGTGAAGTTTCCTATTAATCTCTTACGTAGGGATCGAAACAAGTTTCATTCTGAAAATCCTCATCTTTATTCTCCAAAGACATAGAGATATCTTCACCTTCATTTTCAAAATTACTAGGCTCTTGATTCTCCTTTACTTATTCCTCCATTAATGAGTCTTCAACTACTGTATCAGAGGAGGATTAATTAACTGATAGTATAATATTAGAAGCTTCCATCACCCTGTATCAAAGCTTTCACCACAATAGCCTTCATCAAAACAAGTTGTTTACTTAATCTTATCCCAATGTCTCTTGTTTGATCAAAAGGTTTCTTAGTTTTTCCTTCAGTACCCACTCTCAACTCAATGGTACCTTCCTCTATAAAAGTAAAACTATGATTAATATTCTCCTTACTAAGGTTCAATACTGAATGTTTGACCAAGTCCAAATATGTCCCTATCTTATTCCTTTCATTCTTCTGATTGTCCTCTTTGTTGTTATTTTCCCTTGCGTTGTCCTTTAAAATTGACTTAGCAATAAAAAGTTTACGGCTTCCTATTTCCCTATTTTGAGTATGTGGTGCTTGAATATTATCATTGGGAATCATAACCCTTTTACCTTTATTCATTCCCTTATATTTATTTCCCTTTATGATACCCATATCTTTTGTCATCCTAAGGTCATTCCTTGATCTTCCTGGATAGGATGGTTATCATGTTCCACATTATCATTTACTTTTATGGTCTTTGTGAAAGAATTGAATATATTATTTTTATTCAAAGATCTGGTAGAGTCATTATTACTCTTCCTTCCTCTACGAGCTATGTTGCCTCTAAGATGTCTAGAAGTATGTATCCATTCACCAAACTTCTCCTTGTCCTGATTCTAATGACTTTTATTCAAGTCTTGCACCTTATTACTTTTATCAGTCCGCATTTGCAATCAATCACCCCCACTACTTCCCCTAATCTTAGGAACTTAATCTTCAATTTATTTATCTTTTCATGAGGGAAATTGGCACTAAGTGTCCAAAATGCTAATGACATATGAATAAAAAAAAATCGTTTGTTCGCTCTGCTAGGGTTTGTAAAAAACATTGCCGCACATCCTTCAATCCAGCCTGATGGCTGGTGGCAACACTCGTGTCACCTTCTCCACATAAGCTCCTCTAGGAGATGATGCACTAGATAAATTCGATTTGTCATTAAAGGATGCTTCAAGGCTAGATGGTGCGACAGATTAACAACTACATTCATCAGTTGTCACGATTTCTCCATTAAAGCCAGAATCTTTTGCTACAATTGTGCAAGGTAAGGGATCTTTAAACTCTTCTACGATTCAAGCACATATTAGCGATTTAGGAGGTTATGTATCAGTTTGAGTTTCTCAAAATATATATGAAGAATGAATTAAAGCTTATAATTGGTCTCTAATTAGGAGGCTCATTCTTTCAAAAGGTGATACACCTCGGACTCAACATGATCTTAAGGAGAAGTTATCAAAATTTTAGGGTCTCACTAAGCCATGGAAGCTAATTTCTCTAGGTAAAGGTTTTTACCATATTTTTCTGAATTCAGAAGTTCAACAAAAAACTGTATGTAGTAAAGATGCTATTTCATTAAAACCTGATATTTTTAGATTAAAGCCTTGAACATAAGCTGTTACTGCTCAAGTTTGGGTTTATTTTTATCATTTAATCTAAAATTATTAACTGAGATTGATCGTGGAATTGGGGTTCCATTACGCATTGATTCGACAACTCTAAATGGGAAGCTAGGTCACTATGCTTGAATACTTGTGGATGTGGATCTCTTTGAAAAGATCCATGAATATTTGCATGTGCAGACTGCGACAAATTCTCTATGGATTGATGTTATATATGAGAACATGCTTATTTTTTATAGAACATGTTCTTCCATTAGACGTCATTCTTATGAATGTTGCAAGAATAAAAATCTTAGAGAGATGAAAAAAAGTAAAAGAATCTGCCTTGGGTGCCCAAAATTCTGCTGCAACCACTGTCTCAGTAAGACAAGCTCTAAACATTTTTAATGATTTGCTTCCTACTACTACGTGTACATGTGATCATGAAAGACATATGTCTCATGTCATTGATGATAACATGCTTGTTAGAAAGGCTGTTGATGGGCATGTAACTCATGCTTTAAGTGAGGAAAGAACTTCTGCTGGGATTGATAATTATGTCTAGACTAGGGAGGCTTCAAATGCTGGTAGTGTAGGGGATACTAATTTAGGACCTTATGTTAGTAGGACTAAGGTGGTAAAAAATGTTCCAGTTGTTGCCGCAGCAGTTGACATTGGTATTTCACCTATTAGTAGAACTCCATATGTAATTCATTCCTCTGATAGAGAGGATGATGATAGAGAATTAGAAGTTTATGCTCCACGTGAAAATATGGTTGATGCTATTGATATAGAGGAAGCTGCTTAGACTACAGTTGAAAATAGAAAAAGAAATACGCGAAAGACAATAGAAATTCAGATGATAGCAAAGGCCAGAAAAAGAAACTAATCCTCAACAGAAGTCCTTCACGGAATGTGTGCCCTCCTCCTAAATTGGTTGTTTATTCTTTTATGTGTTGTTTGATATTTTGGTTATGCCCACTCATCATCTTTATTGTCTCTTTAATGCTCTTTGGAGTTGTTTTTCTTTATTTTGATTTTTCTCTTTTTATTTTAATAAATAGGAGCGAGTGATTTCTCACTCCTTCCAACCTTTACTCAATAAAAGATGTCCAAAATGCCAACATTCATAACAAATCTAAAGAAGGCTTTCATATTCCACTTTTTAGAGGTTCCCATGCCAAGGTTTTTTGAGGTCCAATTCTATTGCTACTCGTGCAAACTTCCATCGTTCACTCTCCTCCGTCTACTAATCAATGCAAACCAACTTTCTTATCACTTCTACAATAAAGATCATATTTATGGTAAAAATGGAGTTTAATCCCAGAGAAACGTATCCAAGCCACAATAGTTATTTGGTTCTAAGAATTGGAAAGAATGGTATATGATTAAACTCTAGTACACTCTACGTTCTCCACTTCCATATGCGATGAAGTGTTTGAATTATAGTTCTCCCCATCCATTTCATTTTCCATTAGAGTTTCCTTGAATGCAAGTTTCCTAGACAACCTTCATGACCATCCTTGACCATATTAGTCTCCTCATCTCTCATACAGGCTTTCTATTTTAGTCTATTGTTGGGGTAGGTGGTGGTGCTTTCTCAAAGGAACTCTCCGGAGAGAGCATGATGGACAAGGCTTCCCTAAAGTTTTCTTTTGGTATATTTTTCAGTCTAAAATATGAATTTACAATAAAGATTACATTGATTAATTTTTTAAAAATTAATTTTCTAAAATCAAATCAAATGCTTCTAAAGTTGGAAGAAATTGAAATGAGTTTTTCTTTTAATAAAATTTAACTCAACATTCCACTCACTGAACAAAAATTATTGGTCGCATTTGGTATGAATTTGTTTTGGTTGGTATGCGTTTCCTAAAATTGATCATATATTATGACGTCTTTTTTTGTAAATGCCTTGTATAATTTTTCTACATAAAAACAAAATTAAAAACAAAAGTGTGTTGAATCCTATAAAAGATTTCACCTACTATAAAATTAAGAAATTTAAAAAAAAATCACACGTGTGAGTGATGGATCGATATATAGTACAGCAGAAGAAGATGAAAAATGAGAAGAAATTATGAAGAAATAATTAATTTTTGCAGAGAAGAGTCAGTAAAGCATATTATAATATTCCATAGTTTCACAGTTTTTGTAAAATAATAGTAAGAATAAAGGTAGGGCCTAAAAAGACTTTGTAGGTTAAATAAGGACAAGAGGAAAACAATGCCAACGTCCCCTCTCTTTAGGCCTTTTGCGTGTTTCAGTCTGGCCCTATACACTTTCTTCTCCTTTAAATTTTTTCCCTATTTTTTATCTTTTATGTGAAAAAAAAGTAATAAAACTTTAATTTATGATAAATTGTTTTAAAAAAAATCCAGCTGATTTTTGTGTGGAATTGTTAGGCCCATGCATAAATCACTTTCTTTTCTTCTATCATTTGCCTAGAAAATTAAAGTAAGTAGCTACAACTATATACACTACCTTTGGCACCATGTTCATTCTATTGATAGGTAATGGTTATGATGATATTTTCCACTTTATAAAAATAAGTAATGATCATTGTTGTTAGATATTTTTTTAAAGTATTGAGTTTGAGTGGTAAATTAGTGAATAACTCCTCCAATTGATAAAATTTTCTTTGAGAAAGATTCAATTTGTTCCCAATTTTTTTTATAAAAATATTTAATTAAGAATAAAATTAATTTTTTGTTCAATTAAATCTTTAAATTTATAATTTTAGATTAAATCGCTTCAATTATAACAAATTAGATAAATTTTTAATTAAAATTCAAATCTAATTTTTTACTAAAAGTAGTTAGTGTTAAGCCATATTGAGTTATAACATAATATGTAGTTGTATAAATAGTTACAATAGCTAACTTTCTTAGTGTGTGTTCTAGATGTAACTAATCTCATTCTCTCTATAACAAACTCACTCTCTTCTCTCTCTCTAAATCCTTTGTGTCTTCTCCGTTTCTGGTTTTGATCTTCTTCTTCTTTTATTTTTGTTGCGAATTGCAATGGTGAAGAAGAAATTTTGGAGGAAAAATCAATTTACTGAATTACCAAATGAGAAAATTACATATTACAAAATATATAGCCAATCAATGGCTATAAAAAGACCTACAACACTTGCTAGCTGGACATATGAATTACTAAGATTTTTTCGTCTATTACAAAGACAAAAAAATAAGAATCTTGGGTATAAGAGAATCATAGACAGAAGAATGAAGATTTTTGGAAAAAATATCAGCAAGTTGGCGCTTTAGAAGATACATGCTGAGGGTGAATAAAACTATGCTTAAATTGCTCACAAACAATATGGCAGTCGATATCCAAGTGCTTTGTACGTTCATGAAACAATAGATTCGTGTAATATGGAGAGCAATTTGATTATCACAGTAAAAAGCAATAGGCAAACATAGAGGAATATGGAAATCTCAAAAAAGATAAGAAACCCAAAGAAGTTCACACATAGTGGCAGCCATACTTCGATACTCTGCCTCTGCACTAGAACACAAAACAATTTTCTGTTTCTTAGATTTCCATGAAATTGGAGTAAAGCAAAGAAAAATGCAGAAACCTATAGTGGATTTTCGAGTATCACTGCAAGATACCCAATCAACATCACAAAAGGAGGAAAGATGAAGATCATTGGCAGTAGAGATGAAAATACCCTTATGGTGAACCCTTAAGATACCACAAAAGATGAACAATAGCTTTCCAGTGAATAATGAGAGGAGAATCCACATACTGGCTCAATTCTTGCACAACAAACGTAATATCAAGGGGCGTTAAATTCAAATAAAGTAGATGCACAATAGCTCTGCAATATTTGACAGGTTCATAAAATAAAGCATCTAAAGTACCAAAAATCTTAACACTAGAAAGAAGAGGAGTCTTCATAGGTTTAGCACCCAATAGCCCAACTTCAATAATAAGATCAAGAATGTACTTATGCTAATTAATGAATGTGTCAGGAGAAGAATGAACAATTTCCATACCAGGAAATATTTAGCATGGCCTAAGTCTTTGTTAGTAAATATAAAGTCTAAAAAGGATTTCAACTGGTTCAATAAAGGCATATTAGACCCAGTGTGTAGGATGTTATCAACATAGATAAGAAGAGTAATAAAAGATGAACCAGAACCCTTGATGAATAGGTAATTGTCATAAGCAGATTGAACAAAACCCTACTGAATCAATTTGGTAGTGAATTCAGTATTCCACCGGTAAGAGGCCTGTTTGAGACCATATAAAGAACGTTTAAGGAGACAAACTTGACTAGGAAGAACCTTTGAATAACCTTCAGGTGGTTGAAGATATAATTTTTCATCCAAATTCCCACGTAAGAAGGAGTTATTAACATCAACTTGGAAAATAACCCACCGAAAATGTGTAGCCAAAGTCAAGAACAAACGGACTGTAACAGTCTTGGTAACTAGTGAAAAACTCTCTTGATAATCAATGACTTCAATTTGAGTATATCCCTTGGTAACAAGACGCACTTTGTACTTGTCGATAGTGCCATCTTGTTTTAATTTAACCTTGAAAACCCACTTACTACCTATTGGGTGCTTACCAGTAAGCAAAGAAGTAATTTCTCAAGTACCAGTATCTTTTAAAGCTTTTAATTCCCTTTGCATAGCAACTTCCCAATTTGGATCACCCTTAGCTTGATTGTAAGTATGAGGTTCTTGGATACTGGATACATAGCAAGAAACTCCATATGTGTATTGAAAAATAAAAGGGAATGGGAATAAGGGTATGTAGGTGGTGTAGGCAGTAGGTTTCAGAATAGAGGATGGAGGTGAAGAAGGTTAATGGGGAAAAGAAATAGGGTCAGCTAAATGACAAACAAAACCATTTAACAATGATGATTTATTTTTAATTCTCACAAGTCTAGTATGCATATTTATTGAGATGCAAATTGTTGCTGGTCATATTGCAATGAAGGAGATGAAACAGTAGAAGGAGATTGAGATTGAGAGGAAGACTTATGAGAAGGGAAAGACTAGGGGTGTAATTTAGCCGAGTAGAGTATTGGGCTACTCGAGCTCTAGTTTGATCTCAATTATCGAGCTCGAGCTCCAGTATAATTATCGAGCTCAAGCTCTAGCACAATTATCGAGATAGAGCTTAATCAAGTAGAGCTCGAGCTTAAGTGAGAAATAGTATTATTGAGTGAAAGTGAGTCAACACATTATCAAGCTTGACTCGATTACTTAAATTTTCAAAGAAGTTCGAGCTCGACTCATGAAAATGATAAATATTAATATAATGGGTAAATTTAAAAATATAATAAAGCTTGATTAAGCTTGTGAGCCTATCGAGCCGAGTAATAGAGATCTCGAGCTTGAGCTCGATTAACTACTTTAGTAGCTCAAGCTCGAGCTCGACTCGATTAAACCGAGTCAATTTCGAGTCCATCCCATGTAGCTCAAGAGTAGATTTGACTCACTCACACCCCTAAGAAAGATGGAGAAGAAGACACATGAGATTCCATAGGAGGAGAAGAGGAAGAAGAAATACTAGCAGTAATAATAACTAAACGTGGAGACACATCTATGAATCTGGAACTTGTGAACTAGGAGAAGAAACAGGGTATGTAGTTAAGGGTTCATTTTGAGAAAAAGGGAAAACAAATTCATAGAAAAGAACATCACGAGAAACAAAGATCTTTTTATCAACCAAACCATGGAGTTTAGCCTTTATGCTTATAAGCATATCTTAAGAAAACATACTTGATGGAACAAGGTGAAAACTTGTCTTTGTTAGGATCTAAATTGGTGGCATAACAAAAGCAGCCAAAAGGTTTGAGATGTTTGTAATCTGGTTTAGAAGCATGTAACCTCTCATAAGGTGTATCCCAATTTAATCCTGCAGTAGGTAATCGATTTATCAAAGAGGTAGTTGTAAGAATAGAGTCACCCAAAAATGTTTTGGCAAATTAGATTGGAACATGAGAGATCTAACAACCAACAGCAGATGGCGATGCTTTCTTTCAACAACTCCATTCTATTGAGGGGTATAAGGGCAGCTTTTATTCTATGAGAAATGACATGTTGTTCAAAGAAAGATTGATTCTAGGAATTGAAAATTTTTGAATCATTAAAAAATTTCAAATGGCTTCAACTATGGTTTGAAATTGATTGTGAACAAACTAAACAAAAGTGGTAATAATAGAAGGAACTTGTGATTTATGGCTAAGCAAATATGGCCAGATGGTTTTAGTGAACTCATCTACAATGGTTAGGAAATAATGTGCACCATTTTGTATAGTATGTTTATATGGACCCCATAAATCCATGTGAATTAACTTAAAAGGAGAATTATAATTAGTATCACTGTGGGGAAAATGCAACCTGTGTTGCTTGGCAAGAGAACATATATAACAAAATGAATTAAGTTGACTAACATCAATAGAATTTGAGGAAGATGATGTAAAACTTGTTTAGAACAATCCCCTAGGCGTAAATGCCATAGAACATAGACATTTATTGGAGTATTATCCAAAATATTAACAGCATTACAAACAACAGTAGTTTAGAGTTCATTATCAACCTTTGGATACATTGAAAACAAACTAAATTGAATGTTGACTTATTACACAGATAAGACTCAACAAACTTAGGATCAAAACTATACTTGTTAAATTTATAGGGATTGCCACAAGCTTGACCAACAGCTATGACTCTTCTAGTCTGTAGGTCCTGGAAGATAGAAAAAAAAAAGAGGAAAGAAAAGAGTAACAAAATTAGACTTAATAAGAAAACATTTCACAGAAAACAAATTGAACTTAAAACTAGGAATATGCAACACACCAACAATAAGAACAGTATCTGAAAACTTAGTTACATCAGGTAGCAAGACAGGATGAGGTTCTATAAGAGGTGACATATTATGAAAGAGTGTTTCATTTACGAATGTGTGATTAGTTGCACCTGTATCCACTATCCAAGAATTCATATCAAAACAATCTAACAAACTAAGAGAATAAGAAATGACTTTACCTGCATAATCCACAATTCCAGCTAAAGCCTCCTAAAAAATAGAAGATTTGCCGTTGAGATAATTTTGAATTTACTGTTGAACTAAGAGTTCAATCTATAAGACAAGCTAGCTATGAAAACTCTCAACTACTTTGTATGAGAGGTCTCAATTTATATATATATATATAATAAGTGTGGTTAATTACATAATTACACCATCTAAAAGACAATAGATATAATTAAATACATCAAGTATACTAAGCTCTATCACTCCCCCTCAAGTTGAGCTGGGGTGGAAACCACAGCCAACTTGTCTCTTAATAGTTGAAATCATGTCTTAGGCAAGGGTTTAGTGAGAATATCTGCTGCCTGATCATCAGTAGAAATGTAGCGAACGTGCAATTGCTTTGAAGCTTCTCTCTCACGAACAAAGTGAAAATCCAACTCTAAATGTTTGGTGCGAGTATGAAAAATAGGATTGGCGGTGAGATATGTAGCACTAAGATTATCGCACCATAAAGTCGGAGGTCCAGTTAAAGGAAAACCAATCTCAAGTAATAACATTTCAAGCCAAGATAGTTCCGAAGTGGTGGTAGCAAGTGCCCGATACTCGGCTTCAGTAGAAGAGCGAGACACAGTTCTCTGTTTCCGAGAAGCCCAAGAAATCAAGTTGGTTCTGTGAAAGACACCAAACCCAGAAGTGGACTGACGGTCATCAATATCACCCCCCAGTCCGAATCAGAAAAAGCATTTAAAGTAAGAGAGCGTTGGGATTGATAACACAAACCAAAGGAAGCCGTAGCCTTTAAATATCTGAGAATGCGCTTTAAGGCCTGCCAATGAAAAGTGGACGGAGCATGCATAAATTGGGCCACCCTATGAACAGCAAAGGAAATATCTGGGCGAGTAATCGTGAGATATTGTAGTCCGCCCACCAAACTTCGGTAAAGAGAGGGATCATCGACTAATGAACCACCATTAATAGACAGTTTGTCAATCGAACTTTCCGGAGTGGTAACCGATTTAGAGTCCAGCATATGTGAACGAGCCAGTAAATCACGAATATACTTCCGCTGCATCAAATACATACAACCCTTCTGTCGAATAATTTCAATTCCAAGAAAATACTTGACAGGGCCCAAATCTT
>CAOJBK012830945.1:0-10931 GCA_948294925.1 Codiaeum variegatum
TTTTTAAAAAAATTATTGTAATATAATACAATATATTCAAATGAATTTATAATATAAATTTATATTAGAAATATTAATTATATTGTATTACATTCTATTACATTCAACCAAACATTACCTAAGTGTATAATTTTTTACATGGGAAACGGGATCAAACTTGAGTCTATTGCCCAAAATATATACATTTTACCACTAGGCCATGTCTTGATGTGCTATCCAAGTGTTTAATTCAATACAATGCAACTATTGAACATTTCACACAAGCTTACACATGCATTCCTTGCTCTTCAATGGATGCATTCCTCCGCTAACGGGAGAAATATAATTGTTTATTACTGGCTGTTGAACCCATCAGATTCATTCTACGAAAACCTCCGCTTTACTTTAATATAGATGAATAAAAACTTGAGAACACAAGATATCTTGAACCATCTCTTGCAACCCTTCATAAGGGCAGGAGGGTCACTGAACATGTCTAAGAAAGTTCCTCCAGAACTTCCATTATATGCTTCTCCAACAGACGGTTCAAAAGGAAAACCAAGTTGTGATGTTTGTGCCATAGAGTCAATGCAATTGAAGAAGCCTTCATCAAAACCTGTAAAATATTTGAAATTCAATTCCCTTAAATTTGATTTCAGATCATAAAACCCCAATTCCCCAGATCTCATCTGTATTTTTAAGTAGACATGGAGCCATTTCATCACAGAATATATCTTTGTCCATCTTCTTCGAGCCTTACTACGTAAAATGTCCAGTGATGCAGGCACGGTCACATTCGGCAAGTGCGCATGCATATCCTTTAGCTGCATTTAGCAAAATAAACACAATGAGTTTATGCCACAACCAAAGCTAGATGATTAAATCATATGTAAAAGAGTTCACTGGAATACCCCTTCAATACTATAATAAAAAAGACTCAACAATACAAGGATGTGACAATAAAAGATGATAATGATAAAAATAAAAGCCGATACCATGTAATCAGTAAAGCCTTTAACGGATCCTGTCAAAGATGTGGATTTTCCTCCCAAATTGGATCTGAGATCATAAAACTCCATATTACCTAATCTCCTCCAATGTATTTGTAAATAGACAAAAAGCCATTTCACCACAGATCGGAGTGTTATCCATCTCCTTGAAGCCTTGCTATGACAAATGTTCAATGATGATAAGGGCACATTAACACATGGGAAAAATTCTTGCATATCCTTTTTCTGCAATTATTAAAAAAATGAATTAATGCCACAAAGAGGATTGCGTGATGATGGTGAAGCAATAAACCCAAAAAAGGAATATTTCGGCTTGAATAGGCACGAAAAACTTTTGCTCTATAAACTTGCTCTATAAACTGCCATAAGGAAACATTCAAAAATTAAATCTCCCTTCGCAGAAAAATAAAATCTTCCCGAATATCAATAATTCAAGTCTGTGCTGATTGTTGAGAACAGTAGCAATGCTGAGAATGTTGGAACTAAAAGTTGAAGCTGCAATTCAATTACTGAGGAAGCACTTAATTTTAATTGCATTTCATTATCATTTAGTTCAGAAAAAACAAAAAACTGCTAAAACATGAACACTAATTAATCCATGAATGACTCTACTACAAATCCCAGGATAGAATCCGATGTTTTGAATAAAATAGGGAAAAGTATGACCAGGGAGTAATTTTTACGATGCACATGAGTTATTAAAAGTTCGAAATTGTTTTATTTGCTAGGAAATGACATAATGTGATAGACGCATGCCGGTCTCGAATTTATTCACCAGAAGGAGAAACCAAACCAAAATAAAATAATCTGCAAACAGAGCATGATATGCAAGATTATCATGTGTACATACCAAGAATGAGGAAAGAAAATCAGAATATTAAAAGATTTCCTACTAGCATAAAACAATATGACTAGAACATTATGCAGATAAATTTACCAGAGACATTAGAAAGTGCACATAGGAAGATGCCTAATATATTTAAAGCATAAGATCATATAGAATAGACAGGTATGCAAATATAGCTATAAGAACTGACCTTGTAATCTAAATGCAGAATGTTTGTTCCATGCCAATTTTCAAGAACTAACGGTTCCAAGAAGTTTTCTTCGAGAGACCTACAGGTTTCCATGATCTTAGCATTCATTGTTGTGTATACAAGGTCCTCTTCTGGTCTAGTCCTTGCATCATAGCCCTTCATCATCTTTGTTTGGGCAACTTGAAAGGCACTAAACTTCAGGTCACACGAACATTGACAAGGCTGGCTCAAAATTCGTATAGCATACTTCTTTAATATAGGAAGGTAGTTTCCACAGTAATTCCACCATGTAACTGCAGGTAATGAGAAACCAAAAGTATGCTTAGAGGTTATTGATTTATGGAAGAAAAATATAAAAGGAAATATAACATAAAAATAAAAATAGAAACTCACTAGGATGAGCAATATCCAACATTTGAAATGCCTTTTCATTGAACACTTTTGACACCTTTGCACAATACAGCTGTACCTCTTCGACAAATTTTCCCTTTTCTTCACTCCTCACCAAAGTTTCCAATACAAAGTCTATGCCTGCCTTCATTTCAGCATCCAATTTAAAATCCCTGTTACACATATAAGCAGGATTCAAAAATGCTGCAGCAGCATGTATTGGGTGTATAATATTGTTACTTCGCCTTTTTTCAAATAACTCCAGTATCTTCGCATATTTTCTTTGGTCAGTAATGTAATGCCTCTCAATTACTTCTCTTGCCTTTAACATTGCTTCATACAAGTACCCCGTCGTGGATCCATCATCTTCTATCAAATGAAGAACTTGAACTAGTGGGTCGATAACATCTAATGCCTCTTGCATTTGACCCCAAAAACTTGCATTTTGAATAATCCTAGAGATTTTTTGTTTCTGAACATGGCTATAGTCCAACAAGTTCCACTTCTGAGATGATACTAGATTTTGCAATTCATTTCTATAATCAAAAATAGATTGGAGCATATGATATTGAGAGGAAAATTTAGACATGCAAGGCTGCTTCAAGCCCTTTTTGTTTTTATATTGTCTCATCAACGGTAGATCCGTCCCATCTTCATAAATAAATTTGATAATAATTATTCCATCACCAATTGTTTTGTGTACCCATTTAACTTCATCATATATAACCTTTATAAGAGAATAAATCTGATGACCAGGACATGGAAACTGGTAAATTTGAGGGAACTTATTAAGAAGCATGTCCTTGACTGAGTCAAAAATTATATTGTCACTTGTGATAAGCTGCAGCTGCACCACGCTATCAACCCCAACTTCTTCAATTACAGAAGAAATGATGTCTTTAAAAAAGGCTATTGATTTCTCCAAGACCAGAATCTCCTGTAACTTCAAAAACACACGACCTTTTGGAGAATAAGCAGTGATATTAATGAAGTTCTTCCACAAGTCAAGCAAGATTGTACAACCTGTTATCTCCCATGATTGCCTTACATTCCTTACATATGTGTCAACTTCCATTTGAACTTCAGGGAAATATTTCTTCTGGAGAATCAATGGCGTTGGTGGCTTATAATCAGGGCCAGCAACACCCCTAACAAAATCAAGGAAAGCTGGCTTTTTGACAGCATCAGACTCAATATTGTAAGTAATAAAGAATTTGGCAAGGCTTTTATGTACCAAAGCATCATCTCCAAATGTTAATAAGGGATCATGTGAACCCTTTGGGGAATAGGATGAGGATGAACTGGTTTTGATATGGCTGGTATCATCTGAACTTGTTGCCGTTTTAGCTTTCTTGTGCACATGCAAATTTGATTTACTAATTGGGAAAGCTTCAGTATGGTAATTGGAACTCGCACAATCAGCCAAGACGTTGGAATGTTCTTCTTCAGCATCCAGTAATTGACGCTTTTGATGCCTTCTTCTAACCATTGTAGTAGCTACATCTGAAAAACCAACCATGGTCAGCTAACAGAAGGACAAAATTGAACAAGATTCTCATTTCTTTTCTATTTCCACTTCAATCAAACTAGACAAGCCTCTAAAGTTCAAAACAAAAATTTCACCAACTAAAATAACTCATACAATCAATTGTAAAAAATGAGCAAATTTAAAGATTCAACAAAAAAGAAACTTAAAATGACTACAAAAATAGAAGCAGCAAGCAAAAGAAATTATCATGATGATGGAAACAAAGAGCAAATAAATAGTTATATATTCAGTTTATTTTTCTTCATACCTGTAAATATTTGAGGAAACAACAAGCTAAAACATTGTTGTTGAACCGGTAGCACGAGCTAGACACATTTTAAAAGAGAAGGAAGGGTCAAAATCAACCCAGTTTTGATTAAAATAAACAATGCAGAAGATTTGTTTAATGATTTCTACAAAATTGCGCGCGCTATCAGTACGTTGTAACTAAAGCAAGCAAAGAGCTGCGCTGCGCTTTTTTTCACGCTTTCTTGCGAAACTGACGTGTTATAAAATTAGTCATGCGTGATTTTAATTTATTGTCATTTTTTCATATAATTTTACCTTTTGAAAACTCGAAAGAAATAAAAATAAAGCAGAAAATCAGGTCACCAGTGAAAAGCAGCTCCGCCTACCACTGATACCCGTCTTCACCAACAAACGACTATGAGAGCAGGTGAGAGAGAGAGAGAGAGAGAGCTCCAAACCTGCCATTACAATCAGGATGAGATGGAAACGAAATTCGCATAGACAGATTGTTGACGGTGATGACGGCCATTGATGATCAGAGAGAGGGAGAAACCAAATCGTTGGCTGTGATGAGAGTGACAGTGAAAACCATACAAGACAATTGAGCTGTGGGAGGAAACGGTGCTGAAATGGTTATTTTAAATAGCCCTAAAACTACGCCGTTTCAAAGAAAATTTTTTTGAAGTGCGAAAATCAGGCTGCGCAATAGACTAATGCTTCTTTTCACCATGTTTTTGTTTTAAAAAAAGGGCTTATTTTTTCTATTTTTGATGCTTAAAACTATTTCTATTGAACTTATTTTTTATTAAATTTATTTTTACTGATTAAAAATAATTTTAATTTATTAAAATTAATTTTTACTGAATATTTAATAATAAAAGTAATAAGATTATAGACTCTAGATGAAGCTGTAATGACAAGAACATGATTAGAAGAGTTAGACTTGTTGCTTAATAATAACCCTCAAATACTCAAGTTAATTGTGTGTTTAGAATATAGTGTTATAAGATTTTGTAAACTAGTAGAACAATAGATAAATGATCCTAATTGCTAGAAGATGAAGTTGAGAGATGAAGAAAAAAAAAACTTACCATATGGTGTGGGAGGCCTTTTATAGGCCTCCTCATATAGAAAAGCTATTGATCGATCGGTCCTGAGGTTTTCTTAGTGAGAAAGGTTATCGTTAGATGAAAATCTGTGTCAAGTGGTAACGTGTCACTTAATAATTGACCAAAAAAATAGAATATATCTTGCTGTCAGTGTCAAAAGGTAGCTTCTTCCTGATTTGCGATGTTTGGATGACACGTCTCTAACATGGGCGTGTCGTAGCAGAACAAGGTGTTGTATCTCCTTACTAAGATAGTTGGGCTAATTTGTCTTATTTTATATTGAACATCTCCTAATTCGAAAGCCTCATATGTTGTCTGTTCGGACAAATTGATCGATAGATAATTTGATCCAACTAGAGAGAGTGCTCCCTTTCGAGTTATCCGTATATTGTTCATCCGCATCTGCAAATCTTGTCTGCATTCGAATATATTATTAGGCTTGCCCATTCTTTTAGTGATGCTTATTGTGGATTTGAACTTATTATGTTAAGTTGATAAGAACAATACCTTAATTGAATAAATATTTGTGTTCTTGAGATTTGACAAAATTTAATTATAATAACTTTTAAAAAATTTATATATTTATTTTTAAATATAAAAAATTGTGTTCATTAAAAATGTTTTGGAAATAAATTTTTTATTTGAAATCATAAGAGAATAAAATATAAAATTTTTTAAGATTAATTTTACTAATTGTAAATTAAAATAAATTTTTTATTAGTTAGACTTAAATAAAAAATAAAATATTTAAATAAAATCTACTAATCTATAAAAATATATTAAAATAGAAGTCATTAAAAAATATATTCCCTCCAATTAAATTCTCAACAAAAGTTGGCACTTGACTTGCTCTGATTATTTAGAAATTTTTAAAATAAAAAAATATACTAAGATATTTAAAGATAAATTTTAATATTAAATAATTATTTTAAGAATTATAAAATAATAAAGACTTTTATTACTATTTATAAATAAATCAAACTACTTAATTAAAAAATAAATTTTATCATTGCTCATATAAAATTTATTCCACGTAAAAATCTAAGGGAAAAAATTATAATATATTATCAATTTTATTTTTTTATTTCAATCAAAAATAATTTAACTTTAAATTTATAAATTTAACTATTCAATTTATTTCACAAATATAATTATTTCATATATAATTTAATTATAATTATTTATTTAATTAAATTCATAAAAGTTTTATAAATTAGTTTATTATTTTAATAATTTATTTAATCTAATTATAATAATTTACTATATATAACTAAAGTAGAGGTTATTAAAATTGACTTTCTTCCTATTTCTTAAATTGAACAAGTCTCACTTTTTTTTATTTCATTTCCTTCAAAAATCATATTATAAATTTTAAAAAAATGAATAAAATTTGAAGTTAACATTTTGTAACATTCGAGAATTTCAAACTTGTTTCGGTATTTAAATTTCTTTCTTTAAAATTCAATTTTTCTTTAAAAGTTCTTTGATTGATTGTACAGCTTGATAATCAAATTTTTAAGTTTTGATTATTATTTATTATTGATTTTGATGATTTTTAAGTATTGATCAAATGGATTTCATGTTACAATTTAATGAATGTGTGCATATATATATATAAAAGATATTTTACTTTTATATATATATATATATATATATATATATATATATATAACTAACATTTATTTTATGCTTACACTATTTAGTTATGAGATAGAAATAAAATAATAAGTAAAAAAATATTAATATCTTAGTATTAGGTAGATTTTACGAAAAATTTAATTGGATAGAAAGTTATAGAAGTCCATACTTTTTACCCATGAACTTGCATGTGTGTGCGCACGCATGCGCGCACTCACACATATGAAAGTTATGTTACTAATTGTGAAGGGTAGAGTAAAAATAAAGAAAAATATGATAAATTATATTTCTGCATGAAAATGAAATTTCCCTAAATAGTTCTTTTTGAAGCCAAAAATGGAGGCCTTTCAACCACCTATTTTCTACACACATTATACCATTTGAAAGAGGACTCAAAGAGCTTTTTAACAGCACTTGGATCACTAGTTGATAATGTTGCAGCAATACACACTTGAAGGCGACACATATAGTCAACTTTGACGAATTATCTCGGATGATCCGTAACCTTGTTCTGCCTAAACTTGGTATTGACATACTCTTTTTATTATAAGCTTTCATAAGAATTTTAGTTTGTGAATTATAGATGTCAATTTAAAATATCAATTTTCTAAATTTTCTAATGTAGTTTTTCCATATGATTTTTCATCAAATTTTTATAGGAAAATTTATCAGAGCATAAGAAATTGAGTAGTTTATCTTGTTTCGAGTCTATTGATACCAAATTTGTTGAAAACTAACTTTGATACACTTGAACGAGGTTTAAAGGTAAATTATCGCTCATTATCGTATTTTAATCAAATTTTAATTGGAATTTAATCAGTAAAGTCATTGGTTTATCATTGGTATAACTAGGTTTGCTAATTGTTTAGGAGTTGGCTTTGCTTAAGGAATTAGAGGTATTGATTGCACAATTTGTCTATTTGAAATGAAGTTGAAGTTGTTAAACTTGAAAATCAGAGGTGATGACTTTATGAAGTATATTAATACGTGGATCCCTAACTTGCTTCGCCTTGTTAATATTGATATTATCTAAATTGATGATAGAGTGTATATCCAAAATAAATAAGGAATTAAGGTTTTCCCTATTTGATTGTTTCCATATCAAATAAGAAAGCATCAAGGCTAATCAAGAGTCTAATTTTATTAATCCCATATCTCATTTATCAAGACTTTTCATGTCTCAATGGTTCTCTACTAACGACTACATCAAAGACTAATAAGAAAAGAAATTTGATCCCAGTCTTATCAATTCACGTCCACACAAAATCCACTGCATAAATTATTTTTTTTTTATCATTTGTATGTTGATAACAATCAAAATGGTAAGCTTTAGCATTCTTAGTTAGAAATCAATTTTCAAAAATAGCAATTAATTTTAGAAATCTCAAAGGTAAATTCACACTCCTAATGTCTAAATGCTAGAGTTATAAAATTGAGCACTTAATTCTAAAGGAACAAAAGCCAAACATAAGCAATTCTACATTTTTCTCTTAGGCACTTGACTAATCCCTTAAAAAGTTTGACATTTAGTACATTTTTCTCTTTTTTTTTCTAAAAATGGGGTTGTGATTAATCTCAGGTAGGGTACTCAGGCATCTCAGTTAGGCTGACACCCCCTCAGTGCCAAACATCATTGATTAACATAACATAAAAATTTGTTGGAAAAAATAAAAGAATTAGTTCATACAAACATCAAGGATAAACCTGAAATTCGGCACTTAAGCAAATCATGCTCAAAACACAATTACAAAACTGAGGAACAGAACACCATCACTGAGTAGAGGTACAACTAATTGCATAAGTAGCTAAGGAATCGATCGTTGCATTTCCCTCTCTATAAATGTGATTGATAGCAAAGTAAATGGAATCAGCAAAGCTTAGGCAAGCTAAGCATCTCGAACGCCATTGCTAGGGAACATCTAAATTTCTTTGACAAAAACAATTAAAAATGTAAAGAAAATCTGACTCGATCCATATGTGACTCCATCCCATTTCTTAAGCCTTGTTTAAAGTAGTAATCACCACTACAATCTCTACCTCAAAAGTGTGATAGCAACATAAGGGAATGGAAAAACATTAGTGAAACTATGGTTATCCTTTAACTTCTCCATGAATGACTTAGGAGAAGCCACTTATTTTCTCAGTATTTGCATCTATAGAGATAGATCGAAGAGAATGTTAGGGATTTTCCAAAGTCAGTACTTGAAAAGGGTATTGAAGAAATTCAACATGTTGGATTCCAAGACGGGATTGTTACCAGTACGGCATAGTATCCACCTTTCTAAGAAGATGTCTCTCTAGACACCTGAAGAAAGGGAAAATATGGCCAAAGTTCCATATGCTTCAGCAATTGGAAGCTTAATGTATGTTATGTTGTGTACTAGGTAGGATATCGTGTACGCTATTAGTGTGACTAGCAAGTTTCAATCCAATTTAGGATTAGGTCACTGAATTGCGGTCAAAGCTATCCTAAAGTACTTGAGAATGACTAAGGGTTTAGTTTTGACTTATGGAGGAGGTGATTTGAGTATAGATTGTTTTACAGATTCTGACCTCCAGTTAGATGTGGATGATAGAAAGTCTATCTCAGGAGTTATCTTCACATGTAATAAAGGATCAGTTTGCTGAAAAAAGTTCCAAGCAATCAACTAATGTAGACTACACTACAGAAGCTGAATACATTGCTACATCAAATGCCGCAAAGGAAGCTATTTGGATTACGAAGTTTGTAACAGAACTAAGTGTGGCTCCTTCCATTCAATCGCCAGTTCCTCTCTACTGTGACAACAATGGAGCCATTGCTCAAGCAAAGGAACCCGGGTCTCACCAGAAATCCAAACACATTGAAAGGAGATATCATATTATCAGAGAGATCATTGGGAGAGGCGATGTAGCCATGCAGAAAATAGCATTGGCTGAAAACACAGCAGAACTCTTGACTAAGGTTATAAGTCCACAACAGTTAGATTTTCATCTTGAAAGGATGGATCTTAGATATTGTATCTATTTGCTCTAGATTATCTCTAGTACAAGTGGGAGATTGTTAGGGATGTATGCCTAAGAGCTAAGTACATTATATATATTTGTAATCATATTCCCTTAATTTCATTTATATATATATATATATATATATATATATTTCATTTAATGAATTCATTCATTTTAGTGTTAAATGTATATATATGTTCCTTAAGTCTTATATAAGAGAATCTATTCTTAAAGGGTTTGAGAATATGAGAGACAAATTCTCTTTGCCATAGACTTTAAAGTATGTTCATGGTCATAGGATTATTGGTAGGAATGTCATTAATCTAGAAGACTATCACCTCTATTGTCATCCATGACAAGTGAGATACTTATCAATATGGAGGTAGTGAGTCTCATGCTATAAACATGTGATATCATGACAACATATGGACATACTCATGTGTTGATTAAGTTGAATAGTGATGTTAGATGATAGATACATGAGTTTTCTCCACTCGTCAATATCTTATGATCTAGATCATAATTTTGCATATAATCCTTAGACTTGCGGTGATATGTTATCTAGCATATAGGTGGCTATGATTTGCTACTGCTTACATACCAATGTTATTCAAGTATTAGTATATGGCATGTGGTGGAAATAATCAGTGATATGTTGAGGTAAGTGATCTCCAAGAAAGAATTCATTAACTTAGGTAAATAAAGAAGAAATCCAATGACTTCTTATTATTCTTGATATTTAAATCCTTGGCTAAGGTAGTTAACATTCATTAGAAAGTGTTTCTAGTAGGAATTAGTTTATCGAGAATTAGAACCAGATAGAAGTCATATGATCTGGCATATAAAGTTTGACTATTCCATGACCCTAGCAAAGATCGGGAACCCGTAATGAAGGGATTCGAGTGCATGGTAATTATGATCGAAAGGTCCATGTAATGTCATGGATATGATTGCCGGTATTCATATCTAATTTGGTAGTCATGATATGTTATGTTAGGCATCA
>CAOJBK012831018.1:0-10061 GCA_948294925.1 Codiaeum variegatum
TTTCCCTTATTTTTCATCATCTTGGGAAAGGTTAGCCATTTCCAATCTTCTTGATCTTACCTTAGCAAAATCCCCCTTCATAAACAAATTTGTTATTCGGCCCTTCTGTTATGGTCGGTTCATAGTAATGTTTTTGTGTTCAGTTTTGGGTCGATGTCTATCACATTGCATGATATCGCTTGTCTAACAGGGGTCCCCATCTTTGGTGAGAATATTGATACTACTCTCTAGGTTTCATCCTCAATCAAACTCATTTTTGGAAAGATTTCTTCAGCTTATGGAACCATCCTTAGCACTAATGCCAATAAGAATCTGGTTCCTGATGAAATTGAGCATTTGACCTTCCTCCATTACTGGCTCTGCAAGTTTGTCTTTTGCACCATGACAGTTAAGGTAACATAGGAACACCTTGACTTGGCCATTTCCCTTGCTCAAGGCCATAGAATGGCTTTAGGCCTATATATATATTTTCCCAACTCTATAGAGATATCTATTCATTTCTAGATATTGGGGGCACAAAACCATTCGGTAACTTGACCAGTCCTTTATGGATTGTTCAATGGTGGCTCCTTACCTATTTCCCTGAGTTCATCCATGAGACTCTTTGACTTGACCCCGAGTCAATCCTTACCTACTCCCATTTATTTCGGTCTTCCAATCTTTGGTGCTTTTCCTTTAAAGACACTTTCTGTTTCTTTTATTCCATAGGACAACGGGATAACTCTTTGTTTTGCTATTTTCGTCCTAGTCGATTTGGTCCTGCTTGGACCAAGAATAATTTTAGTGATCAACATTTAGATCCTGAAAACCCTGAAGAGGTTGAGTGGGGTTGCTTTTGGGTTAGCACCCTCATGGCCCGTGACCTCTATGTCAATACTTAACTCGATGCCGAGTGTGGGGTTGGGGTCTATTCTGCTCATTTTTGTGCTCGACAATTGGGCTTCTCCCAAGGTCTTCCTTTCCCTCTTCATTTTTCTATCAATGATGGTTGGTTCAATCATCCTCAAGTCCCCCTTCAAATTATTTCTGAAATAAATGACTTGAATTTTAATAGAGTAACCACCACTGAATTTGACTATATCTTGATGCACCAAGGCCCGATGCTATGTTTTCTTCATGGTGGGAAACAATTGTAATTTGGTATTTCAAAAATGATTTTGACACCAGTTGGAAATTGCAAACTTTTGAGAAACCAAAGGCTGATGGTTATTCACTTAATGTGCAGGAATTGGGTCCGTCAAAAAGCAAAGGTACGCATTTCGCCAAAATTCATTTCTTTGAATCTTTTTATGGAATAAAGTATGCCCCCAATCCTGATTTTATTAGATCAATTCTTTCATCCCAAATAAAAATCATAATTGAAACAATAAAAGAAGCCAAAATTAATAGAATAAATAAAGCCTGAGACATCTCTTTGCAAATGACCCAAGAAAATTTTCAAAAGATCAATTCTTTCAAGTACATAGAATACTCTCAAGAATTCCTTCTGTTAAAAATAAAACAAATAAACTGGTCGAGAATCCCAACAACCTCCTTTGGGGTGGTTGGTCTGGTTTTGTCTCACCGAGTCCCTGGACCCAGGAGGTCTTGTTTGCAGATTTCTATGAGTGGGATTTTCCAAATGAACCTTTAGGTACTTTCCAACTCGATACTTTTTCTCTGCTAATGTCCGATTCTAATACTATTATTTTTGTGCAGTTGCACACCCTGCCTCCATTCCTGAATTCTCGACCGGAGTTGATCATGGCCTTGAAATAAGAGAGCTTCTCAAGCATAGCAAACAACTTGGACTTTGGTAATGACTTACCTTCTTGTTAATATTCTAGAGTTAACTTTTGACATTTTACCCTTTATAAGTTCCTTGGCCAAAGTTTACTCTTTCTGAAGGCTGAAGTTTAACAAAAGCTCTTCCCAATAAGAGAAAGGATGTTGAGACTTCAGTTTAAAGTAGTACTGAGGGAGAGCCTGAATCCCCTTTGAGGAAAATAATAAAGAGGGCTCTAGATCAAACTGATCTAAGCATAAAATTTCGAGGCACAAGAGCCACTATGGGCATAAATCTAGATCCAGCCATTCTAAACATCATAAATCTAATCGGTCTAAGAGGAAAGATGATTCCCACATATCTGATCCACTACCAGTTGCAAGATCTGTTCCTTCTTCTACTGCAGAGGTGACCCCTAGGCTCGTGGAAGATCCAGAGGTATTCACTTCATTTTCATTTGCTATTTCACAACTCTGGCTGACTAATCTTCTCTCTTCCTGGTATTTTGGAATTCTTTTGAATCTCTATGGACAGGAGTGATTCAGAGCCCAACTCATCTACCTATTGATGAGCCGAGCCAGAGATCCCATCGCTGGATGAAGAGGTGAAGAAACATCTAGAGGTTTTGTCCGTTGCCAAGGGTTCAGGGAATGCCTTCTTTGAGGATGAGGACCTCGTTTCCTCTTTGAAATTAGTACTATCATTCATTTCTTCTAATACTTCTTCGGCCTTAGTTGGAGAGGTGGTCCAAGCTAGCATTAATTCTCTTGCTTCTGACTTTGATAATATGGTTGAAGAGTTTCATCAAGCGAGTCATTTGGAGAGGAATCATTGAGCTTCCTCTGAACTTTTAACCCAGCTTGATCGGGATATTTCTAACCAGAAATATTGATGCCAAGAAATGAAAGCTATGGGGCTTGAGTTTTCTAGGCAAGGCGTAGCCTTAGACAAAGAGATTGCTCATTTAGATGCCGATCTTCGTAAATGGAAGGCCCATAAATCCGAGGTAGCTAATGCCAATGCTGCTCATATTATTGATGGGGAGAAGCTTGTTTAGGAAGTAAAATAATCCCTAAAGAATTAAGTTGAAGAGAGCAAGAAAGTTCAAGAGCTGGAAGTTAGCCTCCTCAAAGCTCAGGATAAAATGAGTACCACTTTTAGCCGTTTCAAAACCTTGTTTGATCTTTTAGCATAGACTTTACTGATCTTCGGCCAAGTTTTGGATTTTTTTTATTGTACACCTCAGCTATTTTGTAATTTTTATAGTTATTTAAATAGAATATGTAGTGGTCATTGAAATCATCTCATCTTTATTCCCTATATTTGAATACAAAACTAAATATCTTTAAAGGCATGCATCGACCTGTGTATGATTAAGGTTGAAATAATTTGAACTCAACATATATGAAGAAAGACATATTTCGGCCTTATATTTTATACATATCAAAACTTAGTCGTTTGTCGGCTTTACATTAAACTAACCATATGTTTAGTTTTAAACAAGAACTAATAGTCGATCATCGGCCTTACATTTTCTAATTTACACTCTTCTCAAACTGTGATTGGTCGATTCCATCCCACATGGATGGTCTATAAAGCTTCAAGTCCTTTCCATTGATCGATCTATCGTGCAGTTCTCCATTTGGATCCGATAACTAGTAAGCAGCATTTCTTTTAATTTCCTTAACCTCAAAAGGTCCTTCCCAATTTGGTGACCACTTACCATATTCGAACTATTTTTCTCTTAGCAATTGTATAACCTTCCAAACTAGAACCCTAATTTTAAAAGCCTTCAACCAAATCTTCTTATTTTAAGAGCTTTCCACTTTCTGCTTCTATGCCTGCATTTTGTCTAATGTTGTAATTCAATCATAGTCGAGCTCGTCCAGTTCTCTTATCATTCCTTCAAAATATTCTTCATGAGTTAATTTGTTCTAGAAATTCCTTCTAATTGAGCCAATTGTCAGTTCTATGAGAATCATAGTAGAGTGTCCGAACACTAATTTGAATGGAGTGGCGCCAGTAGCTATTCTCAAAGTAGTTCTTAGGGAAAACAATGTTTTGCCTAAGAGCTCATGCCATTCCCTGGGATTCTAGTTGACCATCTTCTAGATGTTGCCCTTAATTAGCTTGTTTGTAACCCCAGCTTGCCCATTTACCTGAGCATATTAGGTTGTCGAGTGCAAGATCTTGATTCCATATTTTTTACAATACTCCTTTATATCTTTTCCAGTGAACATGGTTCCTTGATCGGTAGTAATTGTTTCAGGAAGTCCTTCTCTCCATATTATCTGATGATTGATAAAGGAAATGACCAATTATTGAGTAACATTTTTTAAAGGAATAACTTCAACCCATTTTTTGAAGTAATCGGTCGCTACCAAGATGAAGCTATGTTGTTTGGAAGATGGTGGGTATTTCTTTCCGATCACATCCAATGCTTAGCCCTGAAAGGCCAGGGTTTAATGATAGAATGAAGTTCTTCGGTTGGTGCGTGCTAGATCGGCCCATGCTTCTTGCAGGCTTCATAACCCTTAGTATATTCTATACAATCTTTCTCCATCTTCGGCCACCAATACCCATGCTTATCTAAAAGTTTCCTCATTAATTGTCCAGATTGGTATGCACCAGTAACCCCTTCATAAACTTCAGCCATTGCAAACATTGCCTCTTTCAGCCCAAGGCATAAAAACAAGAATTCTCGCTATCTTCTATCTAAGATCCCTTCTTCTTGCCAAAAGTTAAGAGCAATCATTCTTATTTTGTTGTAAAAATCTCTGTTGGGGTTTTGCAAATAACTGATAATGGATTCCTCCAATCCACAAATACATCAATTACAAAGATCCCTGGATGTCTTGACGACATCTTTTGAACATATCACTGAAATCGACCTATATTGCAAAGGTATTTCTCTGAAGCACTGTAGATACCTAGAAGCCCTTTATGCCAGTCTATTTGCTTCCTCATTTGAGATTCAATTTGAATATTCAAGTACTATATGCTCAAAGATATCTAAGGCATTAGTATGGCAGCCTCACATTTGTATTTTCCCGTGAGCTGGTTAATGATTAGAAGAGAATCTCCTTTTACACTGACTGATCTTGCCCCTAGTTTTGCCAAAACTTCGAGTCCAATGATCAAAGCTTCATATTTCGTTTGATGATTTGTACACTGAAACAAAACCCATCTTTGTTGAGATCCCTCTTGAGGATGTCAACATGATTCTTGCTCCTGCTGAGGTTGTTATTCTTGAGCCATCAAACCATAGTTCCCGTATTGAATTCTCTGCCCAATTCACCTCGGTTGTTTCCTTAGTAGGATGATGAGCTAGAAAATCGGCCAATGCTTGCCTTTTTTTTTGCTTTTTGAGGCATGTATTGTAAATGAAATTCAGACAAAGCAACGACCCACTTGCCTAACTGGTTTCTGAGCTACAGTCGAGATAATAGGTACTTGATGATATCTGTATGGCTTACTACCATGACTACCACTGGTATCATGTAGTACCTGAGTTTAGTACATGAGAAATATAATGCCAATTGTAGCTTCTCAATAAGCAGGTACCTTGCTTTAACCTTGGTTAAAGTTTTGCTTAAGTAATAAATATCTCTTTCATATCCTACTTGGTTTTGGGTCCACATGCTCTCGATAGTATCTTATGAAGCCGATATATAGAGGATCAGTGGCTTTTTGGGCTTGGGAGGTGTCATCACTGGAGGCTGTGTAAGATACTTCTTCATTTCTTTAAACACCTTTTGATGTTTATCTATCCAAATGAATTCCTCAGTATTCCTACCTTTTAATAATAGCCTCCAAGGTCTTAACTTCCTTGCTGTGTTGGATATAAACCTTCTCAAAAAGTTGTTTTAACCGATGAGTCATTGTAATTCCTTTTTGTTAGCTCATGGCGAAGCTTTAATTATTGCTCTGGCTTTCTTCTTATCCACTTCTACTCCTCTGTGATGGACTAAAAAGCCGAGAAAATTTTCGGCTGACACTCCAAAGGCACATTTCAATGGATTCATCTTTAGCTGGTATAACCTCATTCTACCAAATGTTCTTTTGAGATCGGCCAAATGTTGGGTTTCCTGCAGAGACTTCACCACCACGTCATCTATATATACTTCCATGAACTTCTCAAAAAAATAATGGGGTATTGCATTCATAGCCCTTTGGTATGTAGCTCCTACATTTTTCAAACCGAATGGCACTACTACCCATTCATAAGAACCAATCGATCCTGGATAGTAGAATGCAGTTTTGTGCACATCTTCTTTAGCTATCTTAATTTGGTTATATCCAGAATGGTTGTCCATGATGTTTAGTATTGTATTTCCAGCTGCTGAGTCTATTATCATATCTGCAATCGGCATTAGGTATTCATCTTTTAGGGTAGCAGTGTTTAGGTTTCTAAAATCGACACATGTTTTGAGCTTCCCATTTTTCTTTATTACTGGGACGATGTTTGACATCCATTTAGCATAAACTGTTGGTTTTATGGACCCAGCCTTCAACAATCTTTCAATCTCTTATTTGACTAATCCTTTTACCTTGGCTAACATTATTTTCATGTGCTGCTTGAATGGTTTAAAGTTGATTTGGATAGGTAACTTGTGCTTTACAAAACTCCTATCCAGCCCTAGAATTTCATCATAATTCCATGCAAAATAATCCCCATATTCTTGTAGCAAATCAATCAACTTTCATTCAAACTCTGTATTAAGTTTTGGACTGATAAATATTGGCCATGGGTTAGCCTTTGTACTGAGGTTTTTCTCCTTCAAAGGGTCTTGTACTTCAGCTCAGTCATCATCCATTTTCCTTCCTGCAATTGTGATATCATCCATCCTTAGTGCCTCTAATAGATCCTGCTCGTCATCTTCGTAAATGCACTCAGTAGAACACACCCACTCCCAGAACAATCCTTGGAGCTTTTTAATGACTTCTAGTGGCCTTTTTGACATCTTGGATATTGCATTATCCATAGGCTTACTATTCTTTTTGGCCATGATTTGGTCCCATTGAGACTGGATGTGACATTTCCTCGACCAAGGTCATTTCCTCTCCAAACTTCTCTCTGGTTTCATGAGTGTAGGAGCTAGCATGTTTGGTTAATAATAGGCTACATCGATCATGTGTACTTCTTAACCGAATGGATTGGGATCCACATTAAAAATTTCAACATATTCCCTTCTAAGCAAGATCAACATTTGATGCAAACTAGACGGTAAACACAAGTTCCCATGAATCCAGTTTCGTCCCAGCAGTAGATTATAATTGACTTGAGCATTTACTACATAGTAACCAAAAGGCCGAATTTCTTTACCTATTTTAAGGGGTATTGAAATAAATCCTTCAGGTAAGGTCTCTCCCCCTGCAAAATCATATAGAGATAACTTAGCCCTTTTAAGATCCTTAGTATCAAGCCCCCACTTTTTGAATGTTCTCAATGGTATTATGTTGACTCCAGTGCCATTGTCGACCAAGAGTTTATTTGTGGAGATCCTATTTACCTCCCCCTTGACATACAAAGGCCAAATATGATTGGCTAGATGGAGTTAAAGGTGCTCTATGATTATTGACGGTGGTAGTACTTCTCATTCTTCAGTAAGATCTCCCTCCACAACATCTCCATCCAAAGTGGTTGCTTGCCTGAGCCTAGCTTGGAAATCTTCTAGAAACAGTGTGACTTTAATTTTCTCAGTTGGGATCTTTATAACCGAGGCCATTCCAATGTTTACAGCCTTCACTATAGGTTGAGACCCTTCACCTTTCTCCGCCCGTCGATTCAATAATACCTCATGTCGGACGCCATTAATGTTCAATACAGCCGTCTCTTCACTTTCCACTTTACTATTGCTTCTCACCCATAATTTTTGGCTGAGGGCCATCACCATTTCTTTGACATTTTTAGTTGGTCATCAACTTCTTTGAGAATCCTCTCATCCCTTTTTGCCAATCTTGATTTCACTAGCACATATTGTTGGCTATTTCTAACTATCCATTTCTCTCTTTCTTCTATTTTCTGTTGCTCTCTGGCTTCCTAGTACTGCTCATCCTTAAGCCGAGCTACTTCCCTCATTGCTGCTAACTCTTCCCTTTTATCGGCATCATATTTTTCTTCTTCTTCCAGTCGTGCAGCTTGTTGCTGCCTCTGCAACCGACGCTTTTGAGTATGAGTAAGAGCAGACCCCTCATTTTGGGCTGTTGCAATATATGTGAACACATTCAACTATGCAGGTTCGTGTTGTTCCCATTTACCCTGTTTATTGGGGACTGGTTTGAAAGTCTTCACTATCAATTGGTTCACTACTAGATGTTGTGATGGATGAGCCCGAGCGACTTCCACATAACTCGATGGGTCTCTGGTATGCCTCTTATTAGGGAATTGAAGCCTCTGGTGCACAGGCATTTTGTGATGGCCATCCTCCAAAGCTTTCCTTTTTTATGGTACTGGTGGCAAGTGTGGGGGTTTCCATTTAGGAATAATTTCAAACTCTAATTCACAGTTGGGGCATTTGAGTCCCGATTCAATGACACCCCCTGATGCTGGACAATTATCGCAAGTGCTCTCTGTCAGATCTACTTTCTCCCTTGGCCGTATTAGGGAATTCGCTCGTTGATATCCTGGGCCGAGTGGGGTAACGATTACCATTCGAATGTTAATTCTAGTAGGCTTTTGATTAGGAAATGTCATATTCTCAATGACTTGATGTTTATTCTTCGCAGGGAACTTCAATCAGCCTTCCTCAATGGCTTTCTGAGTAATATTCCTGAAAATAACACAATTGTTAGTGTTATGGCAATTGGACTTATGCCATTTACAATACATATTTGGCCAATCTTCTGGTGGTGGTGTCACATGCCCAGCACTGAGCTCGATCTATCCATCTTTGAGTTGAGCATCAAATATCACTTCAGACTTCATGATAGCGAAGGAATACTCCTTTGCAATTTTATTTATCTTAACCTTTTTTCTAGGGAATGAGAGGGGCTTAGTTAGCATGTCACATTCATATGGCTTGCCATCCTTTAGTTCTACGGTACATACTTCCTAAACTTCTTCATTTGAATCAGATATATCTTAGGAGGTGGTAAGTGTGACCGGGTCCTTGAAGTAAGAACCTTGAGAAGATGACTTTTTCTGTTCTTTTTCCTTGAGAAGCCTTTCAAAGCTAGTGACCTTGTCACTCAAATCAAAGAAGTCACAGAACCGGGTTGCTTGAAATCTCTCCCGCAAAGTCATGTTCATGCCCCCAAATGCCAATGCCACCAATTCTTGCTCGGCTATTTCAATTGAGAATTGTGTTTTCAAATGCCTAAATTGAGATATATACTTCTCCACTGACTCCCTAGGATATTTGCCAAATCGGCCAGTGTGACTGATGGCTCTAAATAATAAAATTCTTCTTTGGAGGTTCTGGTCATGTCTTCCCAATTCATTATTGAATTCGACCTGAGTAATGTGTACGATTTAAAAGCTATACTGGTAAGTGAGAGGCCGAATAATCGAAGTTTTAGAAACCATTGTCCTTAAACCTCCCCACGTCGAACGGTGAATCAGGAAATGTGCTCCCTGGTACTGACATTCTCTTCTCCAAAAAATAGAGTAAACTCAGGGGCTTTGTACCCTTAGGGAAAAGGATACATATCGTCCTCATACGTAGGGTATGGTACACCATAAAACTTCCTTGGCCTCAGTTTAATTTGCACAACAAACTGCTACAACCTTCGAGTAAAGTCTACATCATTTAGCCTATTAACTTGTGCAAGGGGTTAGGGATAACCATAATGGTAGGCGTCATGATTTGGAGGATATAGGTCGATTAATGGATTGTTTACAACCTCGAGTGGTTCTTCATTCTCATTACTTATTGCTTCACCTCTTCTAACAATTTCATATTGTGGCTCGAGCCATTGATAATTTCTTCGGTTGGGAGTTCCTTATGGCTGTCTTAGCGGATTACCATACCTATCGGCTATTTTCTCCCTTTGGCCATCTAGAAGGCTAGCCAAGTTATTAACTAAATAACTAAATTCTCTGGCTAGATCCCTGATCTCATCTTTGGCCTCTTGATTTTATTTTATAAATGGTTTGAGCACTCTCCCGAGCTGATTCATCATTCCAATAAACATATCATGGTTTGCCTAAGCTATAACGGCTCCCAAGGCTATAATGTCAGTCGTGTTAAGGACAAGTGGCCATGGTGCATTAGGTTATGCATTGTAGTTGGGATCAACTACATTCCTGACATCCTTAGCTTGAGTTCACAGAGGTGTATGTAGTATTTTATCA
>CAOJBK012831064.1:0-10695 GCA_948294925.1 Codiaeum variegatum
AAATTGTGATATGATCACTGAGTGGTTTTAGGGCTTTCTAGACACTTGTCTCTGACAACCCTCCGAATCCCAAAGGCTAATAAGACAAACTTGTTGAGGATTGGGGGTTCAGGAGGAACCAAGGTGCTAAAGGGTTCGGATTAACCTCCAATCCTCGGTTGAGCCCGAACCTGAATGATGCTGAGCTGTATCAATACAGTTGGTGCAATAAAATTTATACATATCTCATAATATATATATATATATATATATATATATATATAGTAGTGTAAAAAAAAGAATAAATTGTACATATATTATTTTAGTTATTGTTTGGTTAATAAAATAAGTTTATTATAATTTTTATCATTAATTTTGTTATAATATATAAAATTATTTTCTTTTTATCATTAATTTATTTACATTGGTAAAGTTATTATATTTTTTTCTCATTAGAAGAAATTTAGTGTTAATAAATATTATCTTCTAATTGTCATATTCTTATGATAAATTAATACTTTTATTTTCATTAAAAATACTCCTTTATTACATATAAATGTCCCAATTGTATAAAAAAGTTATTAATTTTTTATTTATGTTTCTAGGACACGTATCAAAATAACATATATTTCCTCACCTTACATGTTAGTGGACGACAGTAGCTCTAGGGATCAACCTCCCTTTAAACAAAACAAGAGTAGGGTTCAAAACCATTTAGAGGCCGAGCCCATAACCACCGTACGTGTTACGCCTGGAAAAGCTGGAGAGGAAGGGGAGGTGAATTCAAACCTTGGAGCTGAGGGTGCCAATCCCACAGCAGGGATCACCAAGAAGGCCTCTGTAGCTATCCCTCTTGAACAAATCTACAACTCTATAACACAATGGGACCTTGACTGGTTTCGAGACAACTATGACATCCCTAATGACTTCATCCTCTCCTTACTAAACCTTAACCTGGGTGCCAATCAAGAACCTGCTGGGAACGAACAGATCGTCTACCAGGAGGACCTCATGGCAGGACTCAGGTTTCCTTTATCTAGCTTGGACGTGGAATTCCTTCAAACCTACAATGTAAATATCGCCCAGGTTCATCCCAACGCTTAAAGGGTCGTGAAGGGACTCTAGATGTTGTCCTACTTTAGAGGGTTCATCATAACACCCCCAGCCCCATAGTAAGGGTGAGATGGTAGTGCAAAGGACAAAGAGGCCTTGCGAGACACCATCTACTAGTCGCGAGACTACTCCAATTATTGGCGATAATAAGACCATCGCGAAGGTGATAAGGAAGGTTTGTGGGGACAACACCTCCTTGAGCGATCCTGAGTTATGCTATAAGATCATTAAGTCTATACTCCGAACGATATGAGAATATGACCCATAGGGAGCGTCTTATCTTGTCGATCCAACACTCTTTCAGGGTAACCCTTCAATACATACACACACACACAGAGTTTATTATTATTTTATTTTTTAGGCCTGCCAAAGCACTCGCTGATTTTTGCCTTTACAGGTGGCTGACCTCGCTTTGAATGAGGCTATAATCACCAACCGTGAGTTGAGGGTCCTTGATGGTGAGAAGACAACTGCTGAAAAGATAAGGAAGATGTCTCTCAACAGGTTCAAGAGAAGAACACGCAAATTGCTTCTCTGGAGGAGCAGCTAAGGAGCTTACGCAAGGAAAGGGATGACACCCTCCTTGCAAATTTTAAAATAGGGACGAGGTCAAGGCTCATGCTGAAGAGCTGGCCAAGGCCCATAAGGACGTAGAGAGAGTGATGGACAAGGCTGCAGTCTGGATGATACCCTTCCGTCAACAAATCTTGGACGAGACTGTCTCTAGGTTTGGAGATAAGGCCCACACTTTCAGTACGATTACCTCAAACGAGGCCTTCTTTGAAATGGAAGCTCTTGCTAACAATGCTGAGGATACCAGCGATGAGGAGGTGTCTATGATGGAGCTATCAGGAGAGGGTGCTCAAGTTGACCCTCCTGCCCCCCTCGAGATGTGGCCCAACTTGATTAAACTTCAGCTGATGCTGCTGAGGTTAAGGCTACAAGGGATGCTTCTGTTGATGTTAAAGCTAAAGTTCTCTTGATTTTTTTTGTGACGACTCTTTGGGGGTCCTGTCCAAGAGTTGTCCATTTGAATTCGCATAGGGGGCCTGTCCCTTAGGTTTTATTTTGAAGACTATCCAACGGGTTTGTCCTTGGAGATTTATGTAAATATAACGGGTTATTTGTGAACTTACCTCTCTTTTTTTTTGTTTACTGCTTGAAAGGCCCTTCTTAAGGGGTCGCCCTTTGATTAAATTATGTTCCCTGTATAACGTTGATGTCTTTGCCTTTAATAACTTTTTTTTTATAAGAAAGAAAATTCATTACCATGAACCAAGATACAACAGAATATGCGAACACCCTTACTTGAAACCAAAAGAAAATATAGACATCAAGCGGTGTCCAAGTAACAAAACATCCTCCTTCCTACTTATATGAGACATCCCCACCCTAATCTTAATCACCTCTTTAACTCTATTCATAATTTTCTCAGCATTAATACATTTAACAGTAAAAATTAAAGAATTTTGAGCCTTCCAAATGAAGTAGATAGCTCCCGCCACGGTCCCCGCCACCAATTGCCTAAAAAATTTTGTTCCTTTGCATTTGCCCAGTTGAGCCACCCACTTACAGAAGTCACAGCTCCACCATTGCACTCCTAACCATGCCTTCAACAGACCAACAACATTCTTTGAAAGCTGGAAACTGAAAAATAGATGTTCAGCGTTTTCATAACCCACACCACATAAAGGACAACTTAAATTCTCCAGCACCATATGGAACCAGATTAACCTGTCCCTAGTAAGTAGAGCCCTTCTAATAGCTAGCCATAAAAAAAAATGCTTAGGAAGAGTTACCTTACCCCAAATCAAAGAAGCAAGCCTATCTCTAGGCTTATCCCCTAATAACCTCAAATACACAGACTGCATATTATACCTTAACTGTGCACCACCCCTGCTACTACTTTGCTGTAAAAAAGGCAGCACGCTTTGTTTCAACCCTATAACCTTCCGCCAATACTAAGATAAATCAACTGGAGTCACATATTCAACCAACTATTTACCTTTTAAATAAATTCCATTAACCCACTTCACCCAAAACACATCTTTTTTAGTTGCCAATGCCCATAAAAACTTACCCACTGAAGCCTTATTCTATACACTACATCTCTTGAAATTCAAGTCACCCATACTCTTAGGGAAACACATCACCTCCCACACAACCAACAACACTTTCTTCTTAACCATATCTTGTCCCTAAAGAAAACCTCTGCACACACTTTCCACCTGTTTCACAACACTTTAAGGCAAAATAAACACAACACTCCAGTATAACTGACAAGATAACATGATTGAGTTAATTAATTGTGCTTGCCTAGTAAGGGAACGGTATCTTGAAGCCCACAATCTAATCCGAGTTGTAGTCTTCTCCACAATCAGCTGACATTCCGATTTAGACCACTTTGTAAGGGAGAGTCTAAAGCCTAAATACTTCAGAGGACATGACCCCCCTTGAAATCCAGTAATCTTGAGAATTCTACTCTTCACTCGATCCTCAACCCCTTTCATATAAATACTTGATTTCCTAAGGTTAGCATATAATCTAGCAGCAGTAGAGAAGTGGTGAAATGCTTTCATCATCAACTGTACTGACTTCTCCTGCCCCATACACATAAGAATCAAATCATCCGCGAAACTTAGATTCGTAAGATGAATAGACTTACACAATGGATGGAATAGAAATGAGTCCTTCCCAGTAACAATCTTCAAATTACAAGTCAAATAATCCATGACAAGGACAAAGAGCAATGGGGGCATTAGGTCCCCTTGCCTTAGGCCCTACTCATCCTTAAACTCAGACATAAAACATACGGAACTAAATTCATACACACCATAATCCATTCCCCAAATTTCGGAGGAAATTTCAGTCCAACCAACAAATCCTCCACAAAACGCCAATTAAATGAATCATACGCCTTAAGAATGCCAATTTCCATAAGACAATGTGGAGATACACCATTCCGATTATACCACCACAAAATATCATGCAAAATCAACACATTATATGCACTCCATCGTCCTGGCACAAAAGCCTTCTAATTAGAATCAACAAGATACGATAGCACCGCTCTAAGTTTACAATAAATCATCTTTGAAATAGTCTTATACAAAGTTGAACAACATGCAATCGACCAAAATTCCCCAGGCACCTTCGCATCCTCAATTTTAGGAAAAAAAGTAAAGATAGTTTGATTCAATTTATTCGGAATAAACCTGACTTAAAAAAATCCAACAATGTTGAAACCACATCATCCCTAACAACCAACCAAGTCGCTTTAAAAAACCCGCTACCAAAGCCATCCGGACTCGGATTCTTATTCTCCGGGATTGAGAATAATGCCTACTTCACATCACCAATAGAAAATGGCATGATTAGCTTAAGTTGCTACTCAATACAGGTCCTACCATCAACACATCTGATTGTATCCTCTCTGAACATTCATGTTTGGTACATAACCCCTTGGAAAAACTGACGAAAACCATTTACAATTTTCTTCAGGGTCTGTAGTAACTTCCCTTTGATTATTCAAAATTGCCACAATACCAATCCTACGTTGCCTAATTTTCAGAAACTCTTGGTAAAATCTAGTATTAAAGTCACCCAATGTTAGCCAATCAACCTTAGACATTTGAAAAAAAAAACTGTCATATGCTCTCACCATGTCTACATACAATTGAACAGTTACCCTCTCATGCTTCCTCAAGTCTTCCTGCAGTGGATTAATCATAACCTACTATTGTACAACCTCAAGCTTACTCTTCACATTAGTCACACGTGCATGAATCCCCCTAAACATCTTTTTATTCAACAACTGTAATGGTTGCTTCAGCAACCCCAATTTAAGCATTACCTTGGACATAACACCCCAACCACCAATTTCATCCAAATAGAACAAACTACAGCTAAAAATTGATCAACCTGCTTCCACATGTTGAAGAACACAAACCTTTTTCTTAAATTAAATTGAGGCATATCAAATTTGACCAACAAAGCATTGTGATCTGAATTCTTCTGAGGCATAATAACACCCTCCATGGCAGGAAACAAACTACTCCACATCTCATTAACCAATATCCAGTCAATCTTTAAAAATATACACCCCTCATCCACCTTCATATTCCACAAAGTAAACTTCCCCCCTACAACCCAAAATCCTAACCATACCCATGTCGAAAAAACTCTTAAATCATTAACCTCCATACTGGACACAGTAACACCTCCTACACGATCATCCAGGTGCACCACACTATTAAAGTCACCCAACACTATCGAAGGAATATAATCACCAACCACCCTCCTAAGTTCGTCCCACAATGTCACTCTATCAGCCACAATATGAAGGCCATAAACTATAATGACATCAAATTTATTTCCCTTAACCCTCTGAATAATGTTGAAGTGAATAACTTGCAATGAAGCAGTCACTAATTCAACCTCATAACATGTAGGATCACACACCACGACAATCCTCCCTTTACCCCATTGATCACCATTAGACACAAGTATCCATTTACCAAAAACTCTACCCATAATCCCATCTAAATTATTCTGCTGTATACGAGTTTCAAGTAACACACACAACCCAACATTCATCTTATTAGCAAAGGAAGCCACCATCCTCTACTTTAGGGGGTTATTAAGGCCCCTCACATTCCATGACATGATGTTAATCGACCCTATCTGCTTGCCCAAGCAATGGATCAAACACATTTTTAATCACCGCCCCATTATGCCCAGTTCCTTGAACCTCCTCCAGTATACCCTTACCCTTCTTCTTCAGACCACTCTTATCTTTCCTAGCCTCAGCTACTAACCATTCTTGATTTCACCATACCCCACAGCTTGAGGAGTCCCAGCCTACTGGTCCTTACCCTCCCCATCAATTACATGAATACCTACACCATGAATTTCCTTAACTCCATCCCCCACAATCGCTTTAGTACCATCAAGCACCTTTAAATGCTTCTTCCTTCTACAGTCAGAATCATTGTGATCCAAACCTTTATAGAACTCATACTGAAGTGGCTTCCACTCAAATTTAACTTATTGTTCAACAACCTCACTCTTCTCATTCTAGAATTAAATAATCTTTGGCAATTGCCCTGGATATCAACATCCACAAGTACCCAAGCAAAGCTCAACAAATGTTTCTCCACTGTGGCTTTATCACACATGATCGGATTACCTAATAAACTAGCAAGCTTACTAAAAAATGAACCCCCAATACCTCAAATCTAAACCCTTAAACTGCACCCAAATAGGCACCGAATGAAAATTAGTTGACAATTTCAAATAATCTTCCATCCATGGCCTAACCACCACAGGCTTACGATCAAAATGAAAAATCTCTGTCTGCAACACTTGGTTCTTACTCTCCCCATCACGAAAATGGATAACGGTGACCCCATTCTTTACCATAAACACCTTATCAATACCCAACTTCCCCCATAGTCTCCTCATAAATCCCTTAAAAACCTCCACAGAAGGCTTAGCTCCAATTCCATAACACAGAATCGCAGAACCCCAATATTCCACTTTCGACTCCACATCTTCTGGCACAATCTTACCCACATTTTTATCACCCACCACCTCAGGGGACACATACTCCAATTTTAGACCTAGATTCTTCAGCTTTGAGACATTAAAAAACTCCCACGGGTTAACATGAGCAACTGAATCTTGTCTACTAACTTCCTGGACAATATCCTCTTCCACAATTTTTGACCAACGCCTACTTGAAGAAGACACATCTGTTAAAGAATCCTGCAAATTCCTCACAACCTTCTCCAAAACCGGACTTACATGACCCGATAACCCATGATTCCCCTTCACAACCACCGACTTAGAGTGCTTCAGAGGTGGATGACCCCTTCTCTCTATAGGGAGGCGCATAGTATTAATGTTTTTATTTTGTTTTTATCTTTAATCTTTAGCTTTTTTTTTTTAGATTATGGGTCGTGTTACCCCTTGGCCTATTAAAGCCAAGGTTGACCCCTTAGGAGTTCATATTCTTCAGAGCCTTAAGGTGTTCTGGTTCGATTGCCTATGATGACCTGAGGTCATCTGTAACTCCTTATGTACTTTAATTAGTGATCCCAGGGGCCGTTTATTAGGAGTTATTAATGCTTTAATTAGCGACCCTAGGGGTCATCTATCATGAGTTGTTATTGCTTTCAGTTAGCAAACCTGGGGGTCATCTAATACAAATTATTATTGCATCTTGATGATCTTCGGATCATTGGCATGTTAATTGATTGTCCTTGTTTATGCATATGACGATCTTTGGATTGTTAGGATAACAACTGGAAATTCAAGAAAATCTTTATTTTATTCATGATGCTTGGGCCAGTAGGTGCACTTGGGCATCCCAACTAGGTTGACACCTCCTTATGCCCTCATCATTTACCTGGACTTATTATTGAAAAGGAAATACATAAATTTTGTAAAGCAACAAAATATTACTGAAAGCTAAACTAAGGATAGAATGACTTCAAATGCTTTGTATTCCACGCATGGGGGAGAGCTTTGCCATTAGCATCTTTTAGGTGGCATGATCTAAGCCCCAACACTTTGGTGACCTTAAAGGAGCCTTCCCACTTGGGTTATAGCTTGTCGACCTCAGCATTTCCCTTTGTCAGCTCCGCCTTTCTCAGAACAAGGTCACCTTCTTGAAACGCCTTGAACTTTACCTTTTTGTCATGGTACCTAGCTACTTTCTATTTATAAACTGTAGCTCTAGCGTAAGCCAAGCCTTTCAACTCCTCGACCAAGTCTAGGTCAACTCTTCTTTCAGTATTCTGATCAACGTCCTGAGCAAACTCAACCCTAAATGTTGGATGGCCTATCTTGACATGTATCACTACCTCTATCCCATAGGTTAATGAGAACGGGGTTTCTCCTGTGGGGGTTATCCTGAAGCTCCACAGAATGCTCTATAACTCATCTACCTAGTTTCCCTTTTTATCATCAAGCCTTTTCTTAAGGCCTTGTAGGATGGTTTGAATTGTGACCTCTGTCTGCCCATTGGTCTGGGGGTGAGCCACTGATGAAAATCAAAGATCTATGCCCAACCCTTTGCAGAATGACTTAAAGTGTTTTGAATCGAACTATTTCCTATTATCAGTAATGATGACCTTTGGAATCCCGAACCTTGTTACTATGCTCTTCCATATGAAATCTGTGACCTTATGCTGAGTGATAGTGGATATTGGTACAGCCTCTGGTCATTTGGAAAAGTGTTCAATTGCTACGATAAGGAACTTGTTCTACCTTACAGATTAGGGGAAATGGCCCCAAATTGTCATTGCCCCATTGATAAAAGGGCCAAGTCACTCTAATAGGGTCATTGTTGGGGTTCTTTGAACGCTGGCATGCTTTTAGCATTTTTATAACTCTGAACCAGGTTCTCAGCATCTGCCTTGATAGTGGGGCAGGAGTACCCTTAAAAGAGGGCCCTCTTTGCTAGGGTAGCACTTGCCTCATATGCCCCACATATTCCTTTATGCAGCTCTTAGAGTACATATTCACCCTCTTCTTTGCCTAGTGAGTTCTTGATCTCCTATACAGGTCACCCGAATACCAACTATAATCTTTGGATCTTTGTACTACCCATTATGCTTCTTTCTTATCCTCTGAGAGGTGCCTCTCTGATAGCCATCTCACCAAAGGGTCCATCCAATTGCCTTGCCACTATGTTGGGCACACTAATTCTCCCTTGGGTAGTCGCCTTAGCTATACCATCAGCCTCCTTGGTTTGGTCCTTAGGAACTTGGACGATTTCCACGCATCCTTCTGTAATTGCTTTACCATTTCCACATATGGGGCAAGATCTTTCATTCTCACCTTGAAGTTCCCCTAAACCTGATTCACTGTTAGCTGTGAGTCACTGTATATGGTCATGTGCTTGACCCCCATTTCCTTGGCAAACTTCATGCCGTTAATCAGGGCCTCCTACCATACCTTGTTATTGGAATTTACAAACTTGAGTCTCACAACATATCTAATGATGACATTGTGGGGATCCTTGATCACATTACATTCAGCACCATCCACCCACATTTCCCATTGCTCAAGAGGGGCGACCCCTTGTCCTTCGGACGGGGTAAGTTCAGCTATAAAGCCTGCCAATGCCTGCGCCGTCAAAGCCTTCCTGGACTTATAGGTCACCCCTAGAGAACCTATCTTCACAGCCCATTCTGCTACCCTACCTAATGTTTTTGGTTTCTGTAGGATCTTCCTGAGTAGAAGGTCCATTCTCTCTACTATTGTGTGTGCCTCAAAATAGTGCCTTATCTTATGAGTGGCCATGTACAATGCCAAGGCCTGCTTCTCTAACCTGGGGTACCTCAACTCAGCATCATGCAGTACCTTGCTCACGTAGTATATGGGGAACTGCTCTTCTGCCTCTTCCTTTACTAGTACCACTACTACTGCATCCTTTGCTGTAGACAGGTATAGGTAGAGGTTAATAATTGTTTAAGGCTTTCGAAGGACTGCTGGCATTCCTTTGTCTACTAAAACTGCTTGAGATTTTTCAAAGCCTTAAAAGAAAGGTTGACACCTTCTAGTCGAGCAGGAGATGAACCTCCCTAAAGCTGTTATCCTCCATTCAACCTTTGGACTTTTTTCACATTCTAGAGTGGCTTTATTTCCATTATGGCCATGATCTACTCTGGATTAGCTTCAATACCCCTCTGCGATACCCCAAGAACTTTCTAGCAGGCACCCAAAATACACATTTTTCAGGGTTCAATCTCAGTTTGTACCTTTGCAAAATTGTCAAGATCGCTTGCAAGTCGTCAGGATGACCCTACACCTTCTTACTCTTAACGATCATATCATCTACATACACTTCAATAGTTTTACCTATCTCTTCCTTAAGCATGGCATTCACCATCCTCTAGTACGTTGCCCTAGTGTTCTTCAGCCCAAAGGTCATTCTCTTACAGCAGTAGGTTCCCAAGTCTATGACAAAAGAGGTCTTCCCCTTATCCTGAGGGTGCATATGTATCTGGTGGTACCCCAACCTTGCATCCAAAATGGTATACATCTCATGTCCGGCTGTGGAGTCCATTAGCTGATCTATGCTTGGCAGGGGGTATGGGTTCTTTGGATATGCCTTGTTCAAATATGTGAAGTCCACACACATACGGTATGAGCCATTAGGCTTCTTAACTAGCACCACATTGGCCAACCATTTAGGGTAGTGTACCTCTCAGATGACCCCTGCTTTTAACAATTTTTCCACCTCCTCAGCTATGGTTGCCTATTTTTTTGGTGAATGCGTTCTCTTCCTCTGAGCAATGGGCTCAATGGAACTATCAATATTGATGCGATGCTGTATTACCCTTGGATCCACCCCCCCAAGTTGTTTGCACTCCACGCAAATGCCTTGGGGTTTCTCTGCAAGGTACTGACCACTAGCTGCTTCACTTGTTCACCCATCTCTCCTCCTACTTGAATTAAGCCCTGGGGGAGTTTCACCTTCTGAACTTCTCCCTTTGGCTTCGAGAACTTTGGACTCATGAGGCTCTCTATATCTTGATGAGCTGCTTGGAAGACCCCTTTTAGGGTGCTGAAATATGTTTGTCTTGCAGTCTC
>CAOJBK012832112.1:0-13795 GCA_948294925.1 Codiaeum variegatum
TATATATGTTTGTATGTATGTATGTATATGTGTGTGTGTATGTGTATGTGTGTGTGTGTGTGTGTGTGTGTGCAAAGCCAAGTACAAAATAACTTATAAAATAAATAAAACTAAAAGGCTCAAATACAAAATAAGAGCCAAAGGAGATATAATAAAATATAAGAAAAATATAAGGCCCTAAAGCTCAGGAGGTTGCAAAGAACTAGCTTCTTGATTAGAGGGGCAGATAATAATATTGATTGGCAACTGGTCTTCAGGATCAACACTGGAGTGGGCCGACGAATGTTCTGAAGGAGGGCTCCCAAACTTATCATGGGTATAGGATATGGTGTCCAAGAAAGAAAGGTCAGGAGGACCCATGTTGTTAAGATACTCAGACAGGTGGATGTTTGGCACCACTTCCTCGTAGGGAAGAAGAGCAAATTGGTCCTTTGCCTCGAGAAACTTCTCAAATACTGATCCTAGAGCCCAATTATACCAATCCAAATTGATTTTAAATACTTTGGCATTGTGCTAGCCTTTGAAGAAGCGGGATTCAACGAACTTCTGGATTTTACCCTGGAGAATCTGAGGTAATATGTCAGTTAGGGCCTCCAACTTCTTGGAAATAATGTCCGTTATCTCGCTGGAGTTCTTAGCTTTGCGAGCCATATTTTGCGACCTCTCATTGAACGTCGATTTCTCACCCTCCAGGCCTTCCACTTTGTGCCTCAAGTAGTCAGTAATAGACTCCAAGGTTTTATACTTTTCCTGTACGGACTTCAGTTCGACAACACAAACTTGCAACAACTCTTCTCTTTCAACTAGAGCCTTCCTTTCTTCAGAAAAGGCTTTATCCTTCTCATATGAGTCCTTCTTAAGATGAGTCACTTTTTTTTTCTAGTAGGGATTTCATAGTTTTTCCATCCCCAAGGTCCCCAAGAAGCGCCTCAACACAGGCAACAATTTCCTGTGTTGCCAACACAAAGAAGGAAGAGTAAGAAAAAGAAAAAGGAGAAAAAGCCTAAACATAAAAAATAAATAAAAAGATACCTTTAAGGTTTAAGGTATCTATTCATGAGTGATGTTGAAACCCTGAGGGCTTGAAGAACCATCCCTAGTCGAATGGATTGGAAGGTTTTATAGCATTCCTATGGATAGGGTTCCCTCATAGGCAGATGGAATTGGGAGATTCTCTCCACAGAAATCTATGTGCACTCTCCTAGCCTGATTCAGAATCTCGATAGCTATTTCATCCTCGACATCAGCACCCTCGGCTGGTAGAGAACATGCCCCTTCAATAGCAACAACTCTAGCACAAGGACCTTCATCCCTTGAAATATCCTCTAGTGAAAGGTTAGCTAAGGAAAGTTCCACCTCAGGGGTTACATTTTTGATTAAGAAGTGACTCGAGGAAGTTGAGAAAGCCTTACAAGGGACTCCATAGCTCCCTGAGCCCCCCGCGTCTCCATTAGTTCTCTTAGGTTCGGAGGTTCAAACATAGTAGAGGTTGAATGTGCACTGGTTTCAACCCCCTCCATAGCTCGCTCAGCATCGCCCCTAGCTAGATTGCCCTTTGAGAATAGAGCTACACAATCAAAAATCATATCAAAGGAAATAATAATGAAAAGCAAGGAAAAGGAACCTTAGCCTTACCTAAACACTCTTTCTCTGAAGTGGAAAAACATGGTCTAAACCTCTTAGCAGAATGCTTGAAGTGAACTCCCCTCCTCTCTTTGGGTGGTTCGGGATACACGGTTTGGAGAAGAGGGATAGTGAACGCAGGCCTCCTTCTGTGCCACTCCCAAGCCAACTTCTGAATCACCTCATATAAAGGAGAAGAGGAAGTAGAAATAGGAGGGGAGGACTCGAATGAAGAAGAAGAAGTTGAAGTCCCAAGGGACACACCTCTAAATAGCCGATCTCGAACTGACTCTGGATCCTCGCCAATTGTGACACGTGGGGCTGAAGGTCCTTCGAGGGATGGTGGAGGCACCAGAGCCTGTTTTAAGGCAGTAACCAAAACTTTAGCAACAGCGACAACCTTAACAATGTCTTTAGGGGTCAGAGCACTCCATTGAGCCAGATTATTAACAGCACTGAAGGATTGAAGCTTATGAAAATATCTGTATTGATCTGCCAGAAAAGCCCCTTCTCGAACCATGCGGGTATGCTGATAATACTGGTTCACTAGCTTACAAAAAGAACCCTGAATGGCAGCTAGAGACTCTAGAAAATCCATCACCTGACAATGCACCTTAGTAAACCTAGGATGATTCTGCACTAGTTTATCCACAAAGTTGCTAAGCACGTCCAAGGCATATCGCCTTTGTTTCTCCCTTGGAAGGGAACTTCCTCAGCCCTAACCTTTGGGGCTATTGCTTCTTTAGGCCCCTCACGAAGCCTCTTGGATCTTCTCTCCCCAATGACTTGTTTGGTTGTAGTGAGCCCCACCCTCAATATGCCAGCTCCCTCAAAATTAAGCACCATATCACCCACTAACTGAGAGAATTCACTAATGTTAACTAAACCCCTCTTCCGGGTCCAGGGCACTTCTTCAGGCTCGACCTCTTCATCATGCAATTCTTCCATCTGAATGCCCTCCACATTGTCATCCTCTATTTGGGAAACTTATTCACCACCAACCATTTAGGTAACTTTCTTACCACCCTCGATGGCAATGACAACAGCAGCAGGAGGATCTCATTCGGAAGAGGAGTCGAGACCCCCTTCATTCCCTCCTTAAAATTCTTCATATAGCGATACATCTCTGAGTCGACGTTCCACCTTAAAGAATTCACGGTAGCACGATACTCCTATGTTGTACGTAGCCTCAAGAGCCTAGTTCAGAAGCAACGAATGGGCAAGAATGTCTTGTTGTTAATAGCCTCGGGATGTAAATTGGTTCAAGGAAATAGGCTATCCATCTACACAACCAAGTCCTTTAAAATGGCCTTCACCTTCTCCTTAATTAAAGGAACTATAAGAAATATCAAGCTAAAATAAACAAACTAAAAATCAAAATAAAAGGTAGAAAGGAGGTACAAGTTCTGTTACTTAAAGATATCTTGATGTTCCTGGGTTAGGCATAAGACTTGTCTGGGTTTTGCAGAAAGGAAGACCCCAAAATGAACCCCCTGTCGAACAAGTGACCACATGAAGCCAAAATTTGAATGCCATCAGCATCTGACACCTTCAGGTTTTTCTCAAACTTCTCCACCTTGGGCTTCCCCCAATAATTGCCAGGGAACCCGAACGCTACCTGACCCTTCTTAAAAGGTTTGATAACCTCGACTAAAAAGAACTTATTTTTTCAATAATCAACCTTGTTATCCTTTGTCCCAAATAGGGATCACATCGGTTTCTTCGGAAAGCACCATAAGTAAGGATTTGTGGATGGACATAAGTTGAACAAAGCTTGAAACATTTTGGCTGATGGGTTTTTAATCCCCAGAGTGAAGCACACAACCTCAAAACAATGGATGTCAGCCACATAATTGGGGGTAATCATCATCAGGTTTATTTGAAAGTACTCAAATATCTTGCAAAAGAAATGGGAAGGAGGAAATAGCAGGCCCCTGACCATATGGTTTCAATACCATACATAATTCTTGCTCCCTTTGGTCATATCAATTTGGGTATTAGTGGAGTAAATCCTGTCACCTATGGAAGGTGAAGTGATTATAATGTGTCCAGACATGGCATCAACATTATCTTGAAAAGCACCAAATCCAAAATTCATGGGTACTATCTTCTCCATGTGAGGCCTAACGGTGCTATTAAGATAAGAGGGGGTATCTTCAGTGTTGCTTTGTTTCTTAGCCTTCTTAAGCTCAGCAGCAACTTTCTTTCCTTTGGAAGCAACCATTTTCGTAAAAGAAAGAGGGAAAATATAAAAGAAAGTTGAAGAAAGAAAAAATAAGTGAAGAAGAATGAGCAAAGCACTGAAGAAATCGAGAGCAGAGAAAGCAAAGGTAAAGTAGGAAAAAGAAAGAAAGAAGAAGATAATGGGATTTTATAAAGTAAGGAAGTGTGTATTAAATTCCAAAACGTTATGACACTTGGAAGCTTGTAACTTCCCAACCCCTCATTAATAATCATAAAGACACCTGATTGTTATGCCAGTGTCGAAGAGGAACATGCGGCAATAAAGGCGCCGTATTTGGAAGCACGTAACGGTCCATTCAAGGTCAGACGAAAAGACACGATTGTCAGGAAAAGGTTATGTCTGGTAGGTTCGGTTGGGGCATGAACCTTTTGGTATCACTCCATTCAAATTTTGAATTCAAAATTGCCTGCTCAAGATAAGCTCTTTTCACTGGCTTCGGTTAGCTTCTCCTTCGTACTCGCAGCCTTCGAGTACTGATGGAGACATCTCTCTCTGTCATTTACCAACCCTCAGTCACATAACAGTTCCATCCATGGTACTTCCTAACCAATCCAACATCGATAACTTTCCATGCTATAGGAAACTGTTCCCTATAAATACCAGCAAATACCTTACACAAGGTAAGACTTTTCACTCCATATTTAGAGAGCTCCATTATTCTCTCTATAGTCTATCTGACTTAAGCGTGACATCCATCTGGCCACTTCTGACTGCCCATTATGTGTAGGTTAGCTCTGCGTCAACCAGAAGATTTACATTCTGACTCTGAGGTTTCTCGACCCCCATCACTAACTGTAATTTTTCCTTTATTTCCCATATCTTTGTTAATACGAGGTTGACTTTTTGACTCTTCATTCTCGTTGGCCAAAGCCATAAAATTGGAATTTCCCACAATATTAGCATGATCCTTGGTAACATTTATCTAATTTTTTTCCGTTAACCTTATATGTTTGAGGAAATTTAATATTTTCTTCCTTCTTTGCCAATTTCCTTCCCTTTTTTTATTAGCATCCATGGGCCAAAATCTTTCAAAATATCAGGCACTATTTCTAGCAAAGACTTATCCTTTTCCATATTGGACTTGTCTCCTTCCACCAGATTCGCTATGTCATCTCCATTGTAAGCTCCATTATTGAGGTTTTTGCAACTATCTTGCTTATGACCATATTTATCACATCTAAAGCATATTAAATGAAGGCCCTTTACTCTATACATCGAACTCTTCTTCTTAAAACAATCTTTGATAGAATAGGCTTAGTTGTATCAATTCAATGCACATACAAGCAAAATTTCCCTTGGATACGTCATTCGTCATTTTGTCAATTTTAATTGGCTTCCTTATTTTTTCTCCTACCTTTGTAAGAAAATGCTCATCGTAATACTCTATGGGTAGGCAAGGAATACGAACCCATGTCAAAAGTGAGGAAACTTTCTCATTATCTGGATCGAAATTTGGGTATCACCATTTCACAAGGTAATGATCTAGTATCATCCACGACCCCTCAAATAACGCGTATTCCAAGTCTTTCGCGGTTGTAAATTTAACCAAGAAGAAATTCTTATCGAGTGCAACCATTTGATTCTTCTTAGAAGAAAATTGTATCCCACACTTCTCTCCATGACTTTGATAATTAGAGATTGGCTCTAAGGTCTTCTTAGACGAGTTTTCTCCCATTTGGTGAGAATAATGTTGGGACATCTATTATCGCCTTCTCCCTTTATCCAATCCTCACCATCATCTGAGTAAAACTCATCCTCTATAACAAGTGGAATTGTTGTTTTGTCGATGTCCCTAAAGATATCTTTGAAATGGCATTAGGAGTATTATCAACCTCTTTCATTGATTGACGATATTGTTCTTGAGTTTAGGAACTTGATTAACCATTTCTACATCATTAGCATCTACCACCGTCTCTCCAACTGGTTTCACTTTTTTGTTGCTGCGTTCATGGAGATCAAGTTAGTGTCTGTGAGAGGATTTCTCATAAGATTTTTCCATATTTTAATGCACTTTTAAGTTTAACATGATAGCATGTATTGTAAAAACAACAGCTCGTATTAACTTAAGGGTTATTTGATAGCCCAACTTAGTTTTATTCAGCATTTAAAATTAAAATTTTCAATACTTAATTATTTTAAGTCCATTTGATAACTTTGACTTAAAAGTTTAAATTAAGTAAAAAATTATTTAAAATGATAAGTTAAAACTTTTAAGTTAAATATTAATATTGAATATAATAAGTTATCAGATTTTTAGATATTTTTATAATTTAAAATATGTATCACTTATTTTATTAAGCATTTAAAATTCAGTACTTAATTTTCAACATTTAATTTTCAATTTTACTAAGCGCTACCTTAGTTTTAAAAATATAAATATTAAGAATTATTTCAAAAATTTACTTGTTATTTTTTTTCATAATTTTTTATAATGACAAATGATTGTGAATAAATACCACTCCTAAAATACACATAATTTGAGACTGAAGGATTATTTGCTCAAAAAAAATTGTTAATAGTGAAATTTCACCAATTGTATATTGAATTTGAGGATGGAAATACATTAATTAATTATATATTTCTTTTATTATTTTCTCCATTTCAAAAACATAGTCACATTTGTTATTTTTATAAAAATTTAAAAAATTATAATTATTTTTATGTATACTTTTTTTTTTATCTTTATTATTAGTGATTAATAAAAATATAGAATCAAATTATAATAATTAATTAAAAATATTTTTATAAATAAATTATTAAAAATTAAATTATAATTTAAAATATAAAAAGCAGTTAAATGAGATTATATTTTTAAGATGGAATGATAATTTTTTAAAAATTATTTACATTCAAAGATAATTACAGAAATTCAGCATTCTCAAAAAAGATTACTACACAATTTCAATGTGATGAAGAATAATTCCCTCTTCTTTATTAAATTATTAGTAGTGGACCAATTAATGCAAAAACTTTTTTTTTAAGAAAAAGAATATTATATTTAGATCACAGTCTAAGTAATATAGATGTACGGAATCAAACTACATTCCAAGAAAAGCACAGTGTTTGTGTCCTCACTAGATCCTCACTCCTTTTCGCACTCAGAAACCTAAAAATCCTTATCTTCAGACATGAGAGATTCAAAAGGAATCTCATATTTCATCTTCTCTGTCCCTCTGTACGATGTCTATTTTATGTCACTAAAACGCTATCGTTTTCAATGTGTAATTATGGTCTCGGCTCAGCTCCCTGAGTTTTTCTATCTAATTAGGGTTTGATAACTTGTTCAATTCATGGCTTGTTTTGGTTCCATTTAGGGTTTCTTCTTCAAAGGTTTGTATGAATTTTTTAGGTTTTTAATTTCTTCATTTCTGTTTTTTTTTCCTTCAATTTTCAGTTGCATTATCTTTATTTTGCTTTGTTTCGGCTTTTTCTTCTTCTTTCTGTTTGGTTCCCGAGAAAATTAGGGATAATCAGTCTGTTGAACGGCATATGTAGAGGAAAAACTAGAAAATGGAACTGAAAATTGAACGTTAATTTTTTTTCCTCCCACCCAGGTGCATGCATTTTCTCGGTAAACAAACAAGCCTTGAGAATATCTTATTATTATTGATTAATTAAATAGACAATTAATATATAGGTTTTTTTTACTACTCCTTAATTGGTTCAAATTGAAGTCATAACAACGAAGAAAACGACCGCGTATCTGGTTTGAAAATGATGTGCTGTCTAGCCATATTTACGTTTAATTTTTTTTTTTTAATTTTTATAATCTGAATTCAAAAAGGAAAGATTTTTATATTTTTTATGTTTTTACACTAATGGTTTTAAAAAAGAAAATGTTTTTACATGAAACAATTTGCAGGATTTTGTTTCCATATTTATATATTCATAATTAAAAATTTAAGCATTATACAATGGTTCTATTTTTCTTGTAAACATATACAATGATTCTGTTGGTTACCTTAATGAAATTGTAACTTCATCTGTGGAAGTATTAAGAGTGGCTTTTGAAAATGTACCCACATCAAACACATATCACATTTATCGTACTTGTGTTGAACATCTACAATTAAGTTTTGACGACATAGTTTATCAAAGCATATGCAACTGTTGTGAATACATAAACTAAGAGGGCTGCATTTAAGTTTGTGGTATTATAAAAACGTTTCTTTGTTTTTTGGAGAGTTTGCTTGTGTGGGGTTGAGTTACAGTTTATTGATTTTTATGTTCTTTTTCTTTCCTTATGATGTACAGGGTAATAATATGAATGGTTCTTGGTTTTTTGATGAAAATTTTAATGGGGTTCCCGAGGATTTTTTCGACGATGCTTTAAAGTGTTTTGATTTTCCATTGGAGGATGTGGAACCCAATGATATTGAGGATGATTGGGAGGCTAAATTTCAACAGTTGATGCCTCCACCTACAAATGTTTTGGTAGGATTAGCAGCTGGTCTTTGTGGTGAAAATAATAAAGACATTGTGAAAGTTAAGAAAAGCTCGTCGATTCTGGTGAGTCTAAGTTAGGAGTATTTTATTACTATCATGTGGCCAAGTAATGGGCAATAGGAGATTCGGTAGTCATTCATTCTTCAGTTTGAAGATGTATTGCAGTTAGGGTACTGCATAATTAGTTGATACTTTTTTATGAGGAAAATGGTGCTGCTCCATGATATCTTATAGGTTCTTCGTAGTTGGATACTGAGTGGTATTATATCACTATTTGGATCCTCATTTTGTTTAGCATGTGATAACTTTCATGGTTCTTTAAAAGATTTCCGGTATGCAGTTATATGATTTTTCTTGTCTCATTTTCACTTTTTCACATTTGCATTTAGTCTTGGCCACTTACGAAAATCGGGAACGTAGTCCTTTTGCTTGTCATTCATTGTTATCTTGAATTCCTGATGATGGACTTCAATTTCTTGTAAATTGTCATTCAAACAAACAATATAAAGACAGAAGCCAACCTTGAATGTGAACTTGCATTTCAAATAGCTTTGAATATCATTAAGGAAAAAATAGAAACCACATAAGTGTCCATTGTAAAACTAAATGAAATTTGGGAATAGTGAATATATTGCATAAGTTTAAAATGAGCTGTAATGTTCCCTGACACAACATTGATAACTAGTAGGAGAATTAAGTTATATGGGATCAACTATGATTTTTGGTAAAGCTTGTCAACATTATTCTATTATTGAATATAGTGTTAAGCTAACAAACTCTTATCATAATGAAGCCTTGATGTGCTAGAAATTTAGCGTCTGAATTTGTTCCAGAGTGGGTGTTATTATTATTATTGAAGATGGGTACGAAGAGGAATGAGAATACGACTGTGATTGGATGTCTTGTGTGTATTTTGAGTTACCTACTTCAAGTTTCTATGCACTAATGGCCTTGTGTAGATTTGTGGATTCAGCTACGTGTCACATACAAGACTTCTGCCAAACTTGATCCAGCCTGCATTTCTTGCGCTGTAGCTGAACATAAGTCGATGCAAAAGATGTGCTTAACTTGCCAGGAAATCACATTACCCAAGTTCATACTGTTGATCTTCTTGGTCATTTTAACCTTTAGATTAATACAAGCAGCGGACATTTATTCTAAGTGACAGTGTTGTCTCTGAATCCTTGATGGCAGTTTCGGTCCTTTTCACTCTGTCCATAGCTGAACATGCAATACTTGTGTTGAAGCATGAATTTGTCCTGCACTACTTATAGCAAATAGGTGCTAAGGTGATCAACTACACCGTTTGCAGCATTGAAACTTAACAAAATTTGGTGCAACAATTTAGAAGCACATGCTATTCAACTGAAGTTTAGGAGCTTTTTGTTGAATGTCATCTCCAGTCCCATTAAGAATCTCCTCTGAAGTAACCTGCTTCCTGTTGAATGTTGATACTGCTGTTAATTATTCATATTAATTGAACTCGTCAAATATGCAATTGCTATTTTGGGGTGGACATATTTCAATTGCTGAAGAATATTTTTGCTCTTAGATAAATTTCTTTTTGACTTCATGGACATGACACTGTAATTGACTGAAACTTTTTGGAAGTTTGCATATCCTGATGTAGTTTGGTTACTGCTCTTAAAAGTATCCTGATATTCATATTTTAATAGGCTGTTAGTTATTATGGCTCTACTTTTCTTTTTTTTTTTTTTTATATTCTTTTGCAGAACACATTAGAAAATGCTACGTGTGTTCTCTTGGCTACGGCAACATATTCCTCTTCTCCTGTGAGATATTTAGTTTCATCAACTTATTATTTGATATTTAGCTTAACCTACTATTTGATATTCAGCTTGATGAATCTTCTCAGCCAAAACAGTGCCCCAGCACCGCTGAAGCATCCTCTAGCAGAAGTATTTGTGTTAATTATGACTCTTCAGAGGCCAAATATTCACACCTGTTCCGGACATCCAGTCCAGTTTCTGTCCTTGAAAGCAGCAGCAGCTCTTCCTTGGTAGAAAATGCAGCAGTCTACCTGCCCAAATTTTCCATCCCATTGAAGCGTCCACGCAGTAAGCGCCCACGTCCCCAGCGTCGCAAATTCCCTTTTATCTCCGTTTTATGTGCTCCAAAATGGGGTCATCCTTTGGGTTCTTCTGAATCAGAAGCAGAATCATGTTCTGAGGAGAAAATGTTGAACCTTGCCCAGAAAAGACAGAAGAACAAGAATCTGGTGCTGCTGTCTTGTACTATAGAGATGAAGAAAGCCCCATCACAACGGTCAGCTGAAATCAGAAAATGCACACATTGTGAGGTGACCAAGACCCCACAGTGGAGAGAAGGACCAATGGGGCCCAAAACCCTTTGCAATGCTTGTGGGGTTCGTTACAGGTCTTGCCGGCTCTTCCCGGAGTACCGTCCTGCAGCTAGTCCTACTTTCATACCATCAGTTCACTCCAACTCCCATAGGAAGGTCATAGAGATGAGAAAGAAACTGAATCCAATGACTACTACTATGGCTGCAATGGAGACAACACTCCCAACGGCACCAGAACATTCATTTTGATAGCTATTCGTTTGATTATTATTTAGGAGTGTAGCTTTGTAGTTGGGAGCTGTTTGGTTCTCCATTTTCTGTGTTCTGTTTCTATTTGGTTTGTTCTTTGTGTACATTGAAGGAATAAGGACTAGGAACCTTAGATGGTTAGATGTTTGGCTGCAGGAAAAAGAGTAGAGTAGTGAATATGTGAGTGAGGCAGAGAAATGTATCGTAGATGGTTAGAAAAGTAGGCTTATTGATGCTCTGTGCCCATAGTTATGCTAAACATATGTTTCTCTGCTTATTTACAAAAGTGGGCATCAGGTTTCTAATTGTAAACTTTTATTTGTTCGTCTATTATTAGTAACAAAAGCAATTGCCATTGAGCACCATCTCATGCTGTGTTGGAAATTGTTTTTTTTTTCCCAGTATATTTGATGATGGAGAGAAGAGGAACCTAGATTGAGCTCAGATTATTTTTTTTTTTATTTCCCTCAAGTTGAGAAGTTGTATTTATAGAATAATTATATTTTACTAAACATATTTTGAAAATCATTCATTCTTGAAAACAAATAAATGTGTAGATAAAATCAACATCAAAACAGGTAGAAGATGAAATCATCTTAATTTGTGAACACATTTTCGAAAGGGTAGGCTTGACTAATGATATAGCTGTGGGCTTGGTCATTATGGAAGAATCGAAATTCAATTCTATGGGAGAATAAACGCAGCCACCCTCTTATCTTTTGGCCTGTTCAAGTTCATACATGTTGCAGGTGGATGCTGCTCAAGACTTGCACGATGCGAATGATGTTCCAGCAGCATCAATGAGTGATTTTCATTGGTCAGAGCCGAGGAATGAATGGTTTAAATATATATTAAACACTTTTAAAAAAAATAATAATAATGAAAACTTACACAGGATGTACCACATATTATTTGGGAAAACATTTTAAGCTTCCTTTACTCTGAAATATTTTCCCCCTTCATTATTCTTTTTTAAATACAATAATTTCGTTAACCAAATCTGCTTTACTATGCTGAAAAAGACATGACTAAGAGTAATAATGCACAACCAGTCATATGAAGACAATTTCCTGTCACATACCCCATTAAAGTGTTCATTTTGGAGAAGAACATGTGCAATCCTTCTGTCAACTTCCAGCTCTGCTCTTTTCTTTTGGTTTACCCATCTGCTATGTCTGTATCAAAGAGGAAAAGAAAAGGTCCTACCAGCTGGCATTCTGCACTCTTGTTTCAGCTCCAAGTGCCAACTGACAACATAAAAAACAGCATAGTTGTGCACTAGTAGCTATTATGTTTGAAGTGTTACATTTACTTTGAGGGAGGTGTCGGTTAAGATAATATCTTTTCCATTCTCAGCTTTTGGGTGATCAAAGCAATCGAACCTGATTCTCACATGTAAAGGTTTCATAAAAATAATGTCCCTCAAATCAGCATTTGATTTTGACAAAAGTTGAATGCATGAATCGCTTCCTATTCTTCCTCTTTTCCCTGGGTTCAGAATATCAACTCTCCTTGCAGCATATTGTTCCTGACTGCTGTCTTGTAAATCAGGATGTCCTCTCAGTTTTAGATACAATGCCGCATATACAATTACCTGTCATATAAACGAAATAAAATAAATAACTATTGGTACTATTTTTGAACACTGCCTGTTTTAGAAAAACTAATCAGGCCAATCGCTTTCCAATTACAGGTCTCCGTGCATTTTGAAATAATCTGATGTTTCTTACCACTGCACTGGTACTATTCAATGTAGGAAGGGAGTTCAGGGTGACAATAACTCCCTGTTAGGTGATGGAAGTTCCTATTATTATAATTAGTGACAAAGCTACAGCTTACCTAATGCAGATAATCAACCGTAAAATATGGTCATAACTAGTTCACCCAGCAGCTAAGACCAATTGACTTCAGTTCACTATCCTTAATAATGTTTCATATTCAGGATTGAGTATAAAAGTCCTTTCAGAGTTTTCTCAAGAGCATTATAAATTACTATATTCCATTGCCTAAAGCCCTTGAAATTAACAAAAGTGGTTGGATTCTAACTGTTAATGAAGTATTAGTTTACCTGAAATTTGGCAAGTTCAGGCAGGTGCACATCCAGAGGGGGAGAGACGAACAAGAAAAATTTTAACAAGAAAAAGAGTATTAAGTACATATATACAAATACCTCATTTGTTCCAGGACTCATATTGATTGCATAATCAATTTGAACTTTTAAATCTTCACATTTGACATCTAATGTTGTGTTGCTGTCATCAACAATTACTTCTCCCTCTGGTTCAGGGGTTGAAAAGGCCAGATTATCCGAATCATCATACAACTGTTGGACAACACCAACCTGCATCCACAGAATGTAGCTCTAAGGCACTGGAAAAGAAAGAATTCTCCAGACCAAATGAAGAATCAACAGGATCAAAACAAAGTGACATTAAAAGGAAAAAAAAATGTGCCACTAAAAAACCTTCTCTGAGGATCCCATTGCATCCTCTCTTCCTAAAATTCCAGTTGCAGCCCCTCGTGCCTGGCGCCATATGCATCCTTCTTGTAATGGTTCAACAAGCTCAACATCCTCAAGGATGTCTACGTTTAACTGTATGTTAATCCGACCTGTGACAAACACAACATTGCCAGTATTCAATAACTTTGAACTATAATCATGTAATTGGATTCTGAGCAGTTAGTGTTCCTGTCCTGTAAGCACTTTGCACTTTGTATGTACATCTTAAACAGATAGTGGTTCAAGTACACATGCAACCAAAAAATACTATTGAAAAAAGTGTGCTTGAACTTGATTAGCTGAACCATTTATGAGAGCTAGAAAATCACCAAGAAGTGCACTTTCAAAACAAATCAAAAACTCATTTCAATCTTTGGGCGTGCAGCAATCTCCAAAATAAAAAGTCAAA
>CAOJBK012832158.1:0-19972 GCA_948294925.1 Codiaeum variegatum
CATGGTTCGAGAGTCGTGTTGAAGGATGAAGTAAGGAGATGTGTAGAAGAGATGGCAAGTGCAAAACCCGATCATAGGAGGGACTTCATCCTTAATTTGAAGTCCTCGTTCATTAGAAGTTTAATGAGTTTCAAACACCTAAAAAGTTTAAGCATACACAAATGATGAAGTATGATGGCAGCCAAGACCCAAAGGCACATGTTCTCAAGTATAAACACACAGTGGAGTTGCAAACCACTAAATAGGAAGCTTTGTGCCAAGATTTTTGAAGCACTCTAGATGAGGCAACCATGAAGTTGTATGATAGCTTACCATAGGGGAGCATAGATTCATTCTAGAGTTTAGTGAACTTGTTCATGAAGAGATTCTCTGCTAGCATCCCAATACCTACACCCACATAAGCCCTGGAGCAGGTAGAACGGGGTTCAAATGAGTCACTAAGGGATTTCATAGCCCGATTCAATACAGAAACTTTAAAAGTGATAGACATAGACGAACCTTAAGCAGTTAAAGCCTTGTAAAAATGTACGACTCATCAGGACTATTTCAAAGCCTTAGTCCGAAACTGTTCTAAGACATTGAATGAAGCCATAGCTATAATGGATGAATACATTAAGCAAGATGATGCTTTCAGATAAAGTAAGTTTTATAAGAAAAGAGGCTAGAATAAGGAGGGTCATCCCAAAATAATGGAAAGAGGTAAGACACTACATCGAGTGTAGGGGGACCACCGATCAGGCAGAACCCCTATCCTAAACAAGCTAAACCACCTAGGAGGGAGAGGTTTGAACCTTCTAGATTCACACTACTAAATGCTAAGCTTGAGGTAGTCTTTACAGCTTTTCAAGACAAAGAGATTTGGAGAAGATCAAGGCCGATAGTGAAAAGACCCGGATAAAAGGGATAGATTCCAGTGGTGCAAGTTCCACAACATCTATGGGCACACTACAGAAAATTTTTGTTTGCTAGTAGAAGAGATAGAGAGGCTAATCCAATGGGGGTACCTAAAATATTACATCAAGAAAGCTGATCAGGCTGGACCAGCGAACCCCACGCAGGTCCTGCCCATAGAAGATGAAGTGGCGAGGGATATACTTTGCCTTACTAGAGGACCATAAAAGATCCCTCTCAGTAAGAGAAAGGAGAAAGAAGTAGCCCGAACCTACAAACCATCTGAGTTTGTCTTTTACAATAGCTCGAGATAGCTAGTGGGGGGCTCAGCTAGTGGACCCACTAGAAAAGCAGAAGCGGTGGTGGCAAATTTTAGGGTTCAGAGGATCTTTGTAGACATGGGTAGCTCAGTAAATCTCCTATCCTAGGAAGATTTCATTAGATGGGCATAGAAGAACCAAAGATACAACCATTAGAAGTCCCAGTCCAAACTCTGAACAAGGATATCATCCCAGCAGTGGGGACTGTTGAGTTACCAGTAATGATGGGGAAAGATCCAAAGGCAGTGGTAGTCATGGTGATCTTTGCAGTTACCAAGTCTTATAGTGTGTTGTTAGAAAGGCCATTATTGTGGGATCTAGATGCCTCAGTAAGCATCTGAAGGTGTAGAATAATTATTCCTCTCCCAAATGGTACAGACTTTCAGGTCTACGGTGATGTAGTCCCTCAAGCGATAATACAAATAGTAAGGAAGATGAAAGTAGTATCATTGAAGTTGGAAGAAGTGAACATGGTAGAGGCAGCCCCCTAGAATGCCCAAGCAGAAACCAAAGGTAAATATGTGCAAGAGTTCTAACCATTTGAAGTGGTTGGTGATGGTCGAACCCTGCAGTTCAACACTACCTTAAGCCTGGAGGAGAAGAGCCTAGGGAAAGACTTCTTGGCAAAAAGTTCTCAAACTTTTGCATGGGTCTCCTCCGATATGCTAGGAATAAGTCTAGAAGTGATCAAACATAGGCTTTATGTAGACCCCACATGCATGCCTATCAAACAGAAGAAGAGATGCTTCAAGGCTGAGAGATAAATTATCATTGATGAAGAAGTGGAAAAGTTGACTAAAGTAAGATTCATCAGGGAGGTGTTGTTCCCAGATTGGTTAACCAATGTAGTATTGGTCAAGAAGGCAAATGGTAGCTATCGAATGTGTGTGGATTTCACTGACTTGAACAAGGGCGCCCTAAAGACTTGTATCCGCTGCCAATGATAGACAAGTAGGTAGACTTAATGGCCAGATACAAGTACCTCTCGTTGTTTGATGCTAAACAAGGCTACCACCAGATTCGGATGGATGAAGAGAAAAATTCATTCATTACGAAAAAGGGAACCTGTTGTTATGTATCTATGCCATTTGGACTTAAAAATGCTGAAGCTACTTATTAGAGACTTATCAATAAGATATTCAAAGAGTAGTTGGGAAGGAATCTCAAAGCTTATGTAGATGACATGGTGGTCAAGAGTATGAGCTTTTAACAACATGTTAGAAGACCTGAAGGAGGTGTTTGGAGTGATGAATGCCTATAGAATGAAGCTGAATCCAGAAAAATGTGCCTCTTTCATTTATAGAGGTAAGTTCTTGAGGTATCAGATCAGCAAGATGGGGATTAAGCCAAACCCGAATAAGGTTCGAGCCATACTAGAGATGAACCCCTTAAGGAATATGAGGGAGGTACAGAAGGTGATAGGCAGATTGGTGGCCCTAATTAGGTTCATGTCTAAATCTAGAGGAAAACATCTCCCTTTCTTTAAGAAGCTAAGAAAGAGTGCTTTCTTCGAGTGGACGGATGATTGCTAACTAGCAATGGACGATTTGAAAGCTTTTTTGGCCTTAGAATAAGTCTTGAGCAGCCCCTTCCAAGGTGAAGAGCCCTTAGTGTACCTATAAACTTTGACCTATGCTGTCAGTTTGGTGCTGGTGAAGGAAAAGGAAGGCCTCCAGAAGACAGTGTACTATTTTAGTAAGGTCCTACAAGGAGCAGAGCTGAATTACATCCCTTTGGAAAAGTTAGTGTATGCCTTAGTGCTATCTTGCAGGAAGTTCAAAGTCTACCTAAAAGTGCACCGGGGAGTGATAGTCACAAATAAGCCCCTACAAAAACTCCTACACAAGCCCGAACTATTAAGGAGCTTACTGTGTTGGGCAGTTGAACTGGGAGGACATGGTTTGGAATACAAGCCTTGATAAGCTATTAAAGCTCAAGATCTAGCAGATTTAATCTCAGAATGTTCGTTTCTACAAGAAGTGTGATAAAAAAAGAAGTAGAAGGAGAGCCTAACATCAGATCTCAAAGGTCAAATGGGAATTGTACATAGATGGGGCTAGTGGCAAAGGAGCGAGTGAAGTCGAAGTGGGGTTGAAAAATGAAAATGGGGTACTGATAGAGATTGCCCTGAAGCTATACTTTGTCATGAAAAATAACACAATAGAGTATAAAGCCCTCCTCCAAGGCCTTCTATTAGCCGGACATTTGCACGTTGAAGTGTTGCACATCTGCAGCAATTCACAGCTAGTATTGGAACACGATGAAGGGTTATATAGAGCCAGACACCCATATATGGTTAAGTACCTAGAAAAGATAGATTTACAATTGAAGAAAATGAAAGAAAGAGGAATAGAAGTGGAGTTTCAGAAGATCCCCAGGGGGCCAATAGTAGGGTAGACAGCCTAAGAAAACTCGTAGTAGCCCACCCAATAGACATACCAAGAAAATTATTCTTGGGAGTTCTTACCTAGCCTAGCACAAAAGAGCCTGAACCTGTCATGGCCACAAAGTCAGAATAATGTTGAATGGATCCATTGAGAGAATACTTAGAGGAAGGTAAGCTCTCAGATGAAGTGAAGCTGGCTAAGAAGATCAAGTGGAGGAGCTCCCACTTCTCTATGCATAATGGGGTTCTCTATAAAAGAGCTTTCTCTCTACTGTGACTCAGATGTTTAATTCCTACTAAAGCTGAATATGTATTGAAAGAGGTGCACGAAAGTGCTTGTGGTATGGGAGGAAAAACTTTAGCGGCCAAGGCCATCATGCAAGGATATTACTGGCCCACCCTAAACGAAGATGGAATGAGGCTGATAAGGAAATGTCAAGCATGCCAAAGGTTTGCCAACCTGAACAAGGTACCAGCAACCGAGAAAATACCCATCTATGGTCCATTTTCTAAATGGGGAATGGACATAGTGGGGCCATTTCTAGTGACTACAGTGCAAAAGAAGTTACTTCTGGTGGCAGTAGAGTACTTTACAAAATGGGTGGAAGTCGAAGCCTTAGCAATGATCACTACAGAAAATGTGGTGAAATTCCTATTAAGGAACATCATCTGCAGGTTCTGAGTGCCTCATTAGATTATCAGCGATAATGGTAAGCAGTTTGACAATGCCAAAATGAGAGACTTTTGAGAAGGTTTCAATATAAAGCAACACTTCTCCTCGGTTTCTCACCCCCAGTCAAATGGGAAAACCTATGTTACCAACTGAACCATCATCCAAGGGTTGAAATGATGACTGGAAGGATGAGGAAGGAATTGGGAAGAATAACTATATCATGTGTTGTGGGCTTACAGAACAACCCTTAGAGAATCGACATGTGAGGCACCCTTTGCTCTCACCTTTGGGACTGAAGATGTCCTCACAATAGATATTAGGAAGCCTAATGGGAAGGTATACTACTATGGCGAAGAAGAAAATGAGAGGGGTAGAAGGATCGACCTAGGTCTGTTAGATGAACCAAGAGAACAAGTCTTGATAAAGATAGTAGTTTACAAAAATAGAGTTGCTAGTTACTTCAACCAAAAAGTGTGAAGTAGGAGATTTCAAGCGGGGGACCTGGTAATGAGAAGCTTGGAAGCAACTAGAAAAAGGAAAGGGACGGGCAAGCTAGCACCAAACTAGGAAGGCCCATTCATTATTGAACGAGTTATCATTCCAGCAACATATAATCTGCAAACCCTAGAAAATAGGGAGGTGCCCCATACATGGAATGTACAACACTTAAAATTTGTACTACTCTTAATCAAGAATGAAAGGCACTTTTTCATTGCCAATATTTTGAACGTCAAACCAAGCCTAGCTCGACTGGTGAAAGACCCTCCAAGGGGGGCACCAAGACCTCGACAATCTGAGGCACTAAGCCTAGCTCTACTGGAAAAAGACTCTTCAAGGGGGGCACCAAGACCTCGACAATCTGAGGCACTAAGCCTAGCTTGACTGAAAAAAGACCCTTCAAGGGGGGCACTAAGACCTCGACAAGCCAAGGCATTAAGACCAGCTCGACTGGCGAAAGACCCTCAAAGGGGGCACCAAGACCTCAATGAGCTGAGGTACTAAGCTCAAATCGACTGGTGAAAGACCCTCCAAGGGAGGCATCAATACCTCGACAAGCCGAGGCACTAAGCCCAACTCGACTGGCAAAAAACCTTCAAGGGGGGCACCAAGACCTTGATAAGTTGAGGTACTAAGCCTAGCTCAACTGGTAAAAGAGCCTTTAAGAGGGGCACCAAGACCTCGACAAGTCTTGTTATTAAGACCAACTTGATTGGAGGAAGACCCTTCAAGGGGGACATCGAGACCTCGGCGAGTCAAGGCACCGAGCCTAGCCCAATTAGCAAAATACCTCTATGGGGGCACCAAAACCTTGATGAGTCAAGATACTAACTCCAACTTGAGTAACAAATGACCCTCCAAATAGGGTTTTATAACCTAAACAAACTAAGGCATCAAAATTGTTAGGTAAAAATAGGCACCGCCACATGAAGGTGCGAACACTATGTGAAACTCATTATATTCCGATTAATATTCACTTAAAGACAGAAAGAGGGAAAGGTAAAAATTATAAAATAAGCCAAAAGTAGGAGAGAAAAAACAAAAATTGTATTGATTAGATAACTTGTACAAATCATAAGAAGCTCAAGTACAAAATATGAGATTGAAATAGATACAAGCATATACAAGTCAAAAGCAGAGAATAAAAGCCCTATAATGGTGGAAACTGTGAGGAACTAGATTATTGATTTAGGGCATGAATAAGGTCACTAATTAGCATCTGATCTTCGAGGTCCTTACTGGAGGAGGATTCCTCGACTTATCATAAGTAGATGATATCCGGTCTAAGAAAGACAGGTTAGGAGAGCCCATGTTATTAAGATATTTAGGAAGTTAGATGTCTGGTATAACTCCCTCCAAAAGCAAAGGGTTAAAGTGAGCCTTCGCTTCTGGAAACTTCTCAAAGACGAATACTAAAGCTCGGTTATACCACTTGATAATTAGCAAATTATACATTATTTTACCCCATATTCTTGGTGAATTTTACTTGTTAAATTGAATTTAATGTGTTTGTTCTAGTGTTTTAAGCTATTTTTAAGTATTCAAATGGATTCTAGAGCTAGGAGGAACTGTTTCAAGGTTCGGGCTCAAAAGACGAAGAAAATGCACGAAAATGGGGCGAGAAGTCAAGGCTTAGGACTGCCTCACGGCCTGTGAGATAGTCTATGACAATGTTAAATAATGGAAGATAGAAGGCTGTCAGGCCAATGGCATAGGCTGTAATAGAGAGAAGCTCACTCGTGAGAGAAGACAGAGTGAAGATGCAGAGAAATAGATGCTTCTCACAGTTCTCGTCATGGTCCGTGACAGGGACCGTGAGAGCATTCTGATTTTCAACAAAGGGAAAAATTTATGGAAGGCTATCACTAGCAATGGCACGAGCCGTGAGAGTTGCCTGTGACAGCACTCTGACACTTACATAAAGCATGAAAATTTTCAGAATTAAGTGCCTTGGGTCTTTAGGTCTAGGGTTCATCCAAAAAGCCAAAGAGTTGCCAAATACCAAGAGTTTGCAGATCAAAGGAGCGAATTAGAGGTGGAGAAACACATTTAGGTACAAGATTAAGCAAGATTATCAATGGAATGGGTTCCTTGGTTTATTTTCTTTCCCTAGTAATTTCTTGTTCTTTCTTTATTGTTATGAACTAAACTTATCTAATCTACTTAGATTAGATGAGTATTTGATGTTTGTATGGATTAATTGACTCTTTTCCTCAATGAATGTTTGGGGTTTTATTCAAGTATTGATTTTGATTAATATTGTTATACTTTTCATCTTCAATGCATGCTTGTTGATGATTATTATTACCTAATCTTTGCTAGAGATAGAAAGTTAGGATTTGAACACTTAAAATCAATTAGGTTTGCTATGCTTGCTAGAGATAAAAGTATGGACTCCTAGGGTAAAGTTTTATTTCATTTGTTTTTAATGCTTTTCCTACTTGATTGGTTGTGAGAAGAGATTCCCAACCTTTACTTAGGAATTAGGGTTTGTTTTCTTGAGAAAGATTGAAACTTACTTTTTGTGTGAAAATCCACTTATTGATTACCTTGAGTTTTCATTGAGTTGTTAGTTATCCATTCAATATAGTCAAATATGAGTTGAAGTCTAGGTGGATGCTTTATTTTATATTTATTTTATCTTTAGTCTTACAAGTTCTTGAATCTATCTAATTAGGGATTAGTTAGTAATTAGGATTTTAATTGTTAGTTTTTAATAGATCAAATCAAACGTTAATTGTGAACTAGACAATAGTTTAAGTTTGAGCTAGTACTTGTGTCAGTATCTCTGTGGATCGACCTCATTACTCCTATACTTCCCAAGCGATAGGTGCACTTGCTTAAAGCCAGGGTAGAGCTAGCCATCAAGCATTATAAATTTTAAAACCCTTTGTGTTTCCTCGGTATACATCACCACTCTACGCCTTTCTGGACCACTTCAACATTATGCCATCCCTTGAAGAAGTGGGACTCGACGAATTTTTGAACTTCATCTTTAAGAAGTTAGGGTAACTTATCTATTAATGCATCCAACTTCTCAACATAAATGTCAGCACTTCAATCGAGTTCTTAGCTTTGTTGGTTATCTTCTGCAGTTATCCCTCAAACCCATCATTCTCAACTTCTAAATTCAAAGTCTTATGCTTCAAGGACTCATAAGCAGATTCCAGATCCTGACACTTCTTTCAGAGGCATTCCAGTTCGACATCGCGAGCCTCCAAAAATTTCTCCTTTTTAGATAAGGCATCACTCTTCTCCTTTATAGTCTTCTGGAGGTCTGCTACTTGCTTATCTAGTAACTCCTTCATATTCTAGCTATCTTCCAGATCCCTAAGCAGCCTAGTAACATGAGTAGTAACCTCCAAGAAAGAGAAGAAAGGAAAACATGAGAAAAGAGAAAAGACATAAAACAACAGAGAAGAATGCAAAAGAACATACCTTCAAAGTGTGAGGAAGCTGATCTCGAGAGAAGACAAGACTCGGAAGACCAGAGGAGCCATTCCCAGCCGAATGGCCTAAAGGGTCCTAAAGCAACCCAACAAATATATTTCCCCCATGAGCAGAAGGAATGGGGAGGTTCTCTCCACAGACATCTACATGGATTCATCCCTCAATCTCAAGAACTTTAGCGGCCATCTCGGCCCTAACAACTCCCTCATCCTTGATCACCCTGGGCGAAACCAGCAAAGTGCCCACCTCATTGTTGACCCTAGCCTTAACAAGTACAATCTCCATCGATTGGTCCACTCCATGAGTTGTGTTGACGGCCTGTGAAGAGGCTCCCAAAGGTTGAGAAAGCTTCAAGAGAGACTCCAAGGCCCCTTGAGTGCCTTGGATTTCTATCACATCCCTTAAATTAAGGGGCTCAGATCTAGGCACAAAAAAAGTCAATTGCACACTTGTCTTGATCCTCTCAGCTTGCACATCTGTAGCACTGACTGGCTGGCCCTCTGCAAATAAAGTTGTACAATAAAAATTATGTAGACAGAATTAAAACAAGCAATAGAATATAAAATCCTCTCTTTACCTAGAGAGACACTTTTTAAAGATGACAAACGAAGCCTATGCTTTGTAGTGGAATGCTTAATGCGAACTTCTCCCCTCTACTTTGGTGATTCTGGTTGAATAATTTGGAGAGGAGTGACAATGAAGGCAGGCCTCCTCCTATGCCACACCTTTGCCAACTTTATGAATCACTACAAATAGAGAGGAGGAAGAAGGGGAGAGGGAAGAGATAGATTCATAAGAAGAGGAGGAAGTAGAGGTTTCCATATTCATACCTTGAAACAATTGGTCATGAACCGACTCTTGACCCTCATTTATTTTAACCTGAGGGACCAAAGGCCTAGAAAAAGACAAATGAAGTCTCAGAGCCTGTGTAAAAGAAGCGATCAAAACCCTGGTAGCCTCAAAAGCCTTGGCTACATCTTTAGCCGTGAGATTACTCCACTGATCTAAATTTCAAATTGCCTTAGATGGCTGGAGCTTTGAGAAATTCATATATTGGTCGACAAGTAAAGCTTTGTCCTTGACAACATGAATATAATGGTAGTACTAGCTGGTTAACTTATGGAAAGAGTGGGGGTTAGTAGCCAACCTGTCCAAGAAGTCCATAACCTGCTAGTGCACTAGGGTGAATGCAGCGTGATCTTATATGAGCCCATCCACAGTGTCGTACAAGATATTGAAGTGATCTTCCTCGACTTCCCTCCCTAGAAGGGGACCTCCTCCACCTGAACTTCATCAATTTCCACCTCTTTAGGCCCGTTGCAGAGCCTCTTAGATCTCCTCTCCCCAGTCACTTGTTTTGGATCCGAGGGAGGAATGGGAATTACTTCAGAAGGCTCGGCCGCAGTAGTTTGCCCCCTCTTCCAAGCCAGGGGTACTTCAAAAACCTTTTCCTCCACCTTAGGAAGATCTTTCATAGGTATATCCTCAGCATTGCCCCTAGAAGGCCCAACTACTTCTTCCTTTTTGTCATCGGTAGCTGCAAGCGTAAGGGCAATAGGATTACATTCGGACAAAGAATCCAGGGCCTCTTTACCCACTCTGAAATTCTTCAAATACCGATACATGAATTCATCTGTGTTCCAATTTCCTAAAGCCATAATGGCTTGATACTTCTCTTGGGTCTGCATCCTTAAAAGACCGGTTTGAAAGTAGTAGATAGACATAAAGGCTTTATTATCAATAGGGAGAATAGGGAGGTTCACCTAAGGAAAAGCTTTAATAATCCACTTGATGATGTCTTTTAGAACAACTGTGGCCTTTGGATCCACTAAAGGTTTTGTAGATAACAAAAGTTAGCAAAAGAATCAAAGAAATAGAAAAATAACCTATCGTGAAGACCCATCTGAGGATCTTCGCACATTGCGAGGTATCATGAAGGTCCCATCAGAATGGTGAAGGAAGGAAGATCCCATGATGGGACTCCTGTCAAAGAAACAATGACAAAAAGTAAGGGTTTGGATGCATTGGGAATAAAAAAAGGCCTAGACTCTTCTCAAATTTCTCAACTCTGGATCTTCCCCTATACACTCCTAGAAATCCAAAGCCCACCTGACCCTCCTTAATAGGTTTCAACACCTTTACCAAAAAGAACTTAATCTTCCACTTATCTATCTTATTCTCCTTAGTCCCAAAAAGAGTTCACAAGGGTTTCTTCTGGAAGTACCAGATATAAGGCTCGGTTGAAATGGATAAATTAAAGAAAGCATGAAACATTTTAGCACTAGGCCCAATGATCCCCAACACATAACAAACCACTTCAAAATAATGCATGTCTTCAATAGAGTTGGGCGTTAGCATCATAGGATTCACCAAGAAATAATCAAAGCATTTACAGAAGAAGGGAGTGAGAAGAAAGAGCAGGCCCCTGATCAGATGGTTGTAATACCAAATGTAGTCCCACTCTATTTGGCCATTTCCACTGTTGTGTTAGTCGAATAAATTATGGCTTCTTGAGAAGGGTGAGTAATTCGAACATATTCAGATATGGAGTTCACATTCCTCTATGAACGCACCAAAGTTAAATCTTATAGGAGTAATATCTGCCATATAAGAACTCACTGTGTTATTTATGTAGGAGGCAGTATCTTGAGCCTTACTTTATTTATGAGCCTTCTCAATATCAAGAAAGTAATTCTTTTTCTTATAAGAAGGAGCCATGAAATTGTTCAAGAAAGAGAAATGAGAAGAAAGAGAGAAGAAATTTAAAAAAAATACAAGAAAGAAGTGCAGAATAATAGCGAGAATGCAGAGAATGCAAAGGAGAGAAGAGAAAAATCTAGAAAGTCAAAAGTAAAAGAAGAATTAGACTTTTATAGATTCTTAGAGGCGTATTAAATTTCAAAATGGTGCAACACTTGGCAACCCTTAACTACCCAACCCTTCATTATTAATCATAAATAGGCCCGACCATTTCACCATGTAGTGAAAGGGAGTTGGTGGAAATAAAGGTGTTTGACTTAGAAACACGTAACCATCCTATCCAGATAAGATGAATCGACTTGACAGGGAACTAAAGAGTCATGTCCAAGTGATTTGGAAGCAAAATGAACCCTTAGGAACCCTTCCATTTGAATTTTGAAATTCAAAATAGCCCACTTAAATAGGAGACATTCCTTGCCGCGTTCGGTAGATCCTCTTTAAGCACTCTTTGAGCCTGCGACCTTTGAGTGCTAATACTTCGGGAGGACTACTGATGCGAGTTCATATTAGTATGGTTCAGGATTAACCAAAGGTTTGGGAATAACTAGAGCCGTACCAACGCCAACCACTCCTCAAACCCCTCGAACCCTTGGTTGACTTCCCTAAAGACCCTCAGAGTTTGGATTCTTGATAGGGACAACTATTTATATCACTCACCAACCCTCCAGTTATGTCACAATCACATCGAGAGTACTTTATATCCTACCCACCGTAGACATGTGTCCTTGCTATAGGGTCCCCATCCTATAAATACCCCTCAAAGCATCTCACACAGGGCAAGACCACTAAATTAACTCCAGAGAGTTTCACCTTATTTGTCCCCTCTAGCACACTAACTTAATCATTGGAGGGTTTATGCTGGACACTCATTCAGCCACCCTGACTGTTCTTTATAGTGTATGCTAACCCAATTCAACCAGAGGAGTCTTGTTCAAACCCTGTGGAGACAAGCACCACATCAGGCTTGTTCAAGGGTTAGTGTCCTTATGGCACTAGATCTCAGTGTCAGTGCTCAAATAGATGATAAGTGTGGTTTTGAAGTTTATTGCCTCCATATGTGTGCTCGGTAATTTGGTTGTAATCAAGGGTTGTACTTCCCCATTTACGTTTCTAGTAATGATCATTTGTCTAAATGCTTCCTAGTGTCTCTTCAACATTTTTTTGATTTGAACGACCTCTATTATGATGGAGCTGTGTCAACCAATTTGTCATTCCTTCCTGATAATCCTTTAGTTGACCCTTTATTTCTTGATTGGTGGGATTGGGTGGTCATTGGGTACTATACTTTGGATGTTGAATATGTCTGGAAGCAACAATCTTTTGAGAAGAAAACTGACACCCCTATTGATGTGCAAGGACTTCGCCCTCAGAAGGATAAAGGTAAGCATCTTCCTGACATAAGAAAATTTGAATCATTTTATGATATGAAATATGACCCTAGACTGAATTTTATTCAAAAATTAAGAGAAGCTCAGGATAGGATAATCTCATAAACTTTAATCGCAACTGAGAATGATAGGATAGAATCGGCCAAGGCTATGAATTGGAGAATTACCCAGGAGAGGTTTCTTGTGGGAAATCTTTATCAGTACATTCCTGTATCACCTGAATGGCTTCCCCTAAGAATAAAAACCATTAAGTGGACTATACTTCCTTCGGCCCTATTTGGAATTGCTGGGTAACCCTTAACAAGATTAATTCTAGGCCCTAAAAAAGTAACCTATAGAGGATTTGATGCTTTCCAACTCCATGGAAAGCCTCTAAGTAGTTCAAAAAGTTGTTAGTTTCTGATCATTCCCTCCTTGGTTTACTCATTAATCTTCTTATTTTTCAGAAGCTCTTCCTACTGAGATCCCTGTTCAAGTTGAAGAGATTGATCATGGTTCTAATGTTGTTATCTTAGAAGGAATTGATCATCCTCGGGCTACCCAGGTAACTTTTCGTTCTCAGGAACTAATTTTGATTTTATCATATATTTTGCTAAATGAATTTTCCTTTCATTCTTCTCATCCTCCCCATACCATAAGGCTACCTTTCCTATAAGGAAGGAATTTTGCTTCCAAGGCAAGCTCGAAAACTGATTCCCCAATCATTGGTAGCTCCTGAGTCACTTTTCGTTATGAGAGTGAAGTTGATCAGAAGAAAGGGCAGGATCGATCTTTCGAGCTTAAAAGTTCTAAGCACCACAGTCATCATTGTCTTCAAATTCTGAGTCATCAGAGCATCATTCTCACTCCAAGTGCCCCAAGAAGCAAAAATCCAATTCAGAGATCATAAGGAGCCATGTCGATCAAGTGACTCCCATTTCTTCTCCCAACATCGGCTCATCCCTTGTTCATGTAGCTCTATTAGTGATTCCTCCTGCTCATTCTTCAGCTTCTACTAATCCTCGCATATTTTTTTGAACCCTTTTCATCTATCGGTCTTCCTTTGAAATATAATGTATTCACCCTTCCCTGAATTTAGGATTTTTACAGGATATCCTCACTATGATTGATGACGAAGGTGATCATTCTACTCCCGAGCCTACTATACATGAGGCAACTCAGTCTTCCCCAAAGACTTCTTCTGCTTAGGATCTCAAGATTAAAAAGCATTTGAATTGTCTTTCGGTCTTGAAGGCAATCAGTCTGGACTTTTTATCGGATCCCGATCTTGTTAAGTCTGTCAATGAATCATAGGTCTTCCTTTTTGCTAATGTTATCTAGAAAGATGTTAGCGCAGACTTCAACTCTTGCATTAACGAGCTCTCTATTGATTTTGAAAAATCGTCCCAAGAAGCCCAAGTAACCATCAAGATCCAAAACTCTCATGCTAAGGCTTCCAATGATCTCTTCCAATTGGATCAAGATATTTCTTCTTTGAAAATTTGAGTGAGGGAGGTTGCATCATTTGGCACACAATTCTCCTCTCAGAGTGCTGGAATTAATGAAAGCATTCTTCGCTTAGAGAGGTAAATTCAAAAATTGAAGGCTCAAAAGGAAGATATTGACAAAAAGAATGTCGATTGTATGGATCAAGCAAAGAATCTGGCCAAAGAAGTACATGCTAAAAAATTGTCTCGATCTAAGAGGGAGAGGATTTAATTGCCCTTGAAAAGGTTTTACCAGCTACAAAGAAATCAGTCTCCATTTTTTCTAGAAAAATTATACCGATTAATCAAACATTTTGAATAATTTCGTAACATTTTCTTTTTTTTCTTTGTGGTTGTATTTTGGATAATGCCATGGTTTCAACTTGGAGTTTTTGTAATGCAATGCATGTTTTACATTATTATCAATGTATAGTATAACCATTCCATTCATTCTTTATGATTTGTAATTAAAATTATCTGCTTGAAATATGGTCGTGATTTCAGCTTTTATTCCATTAATATTTATAAACTATACATTAGTTTAAGTAGGAACATTTAATCATAATTTCATCTAATACATTGATACTTTACAGCCGTACTATCGTCTGGATTTCTATATAATAATTGATTTTTCCCTAACCTTTTCAAACTAAGATCGGTCAACACTTTCCTAGACCAATGGATGATATAACTTGAGATATTTCCCATTTATCTACCTATCATGCTCCCCGCCTTCAAGATCTAACAATCTGTATGCTCCATTTCCTCTAATTTCTTTTACCTTGAAGGGTCCCTCCCAATTTGGTGACCATTTACCATATTTGGGCACCTTTTCTCCTAATGGTAGGATGACTTTTCATACTAAATCTCTGTTGCCGAAAACCTTTGACCAAACCTTTTTGTTGTAAGCCCTGACTACCTTTTTATTTGGTGTCTGCACCTGGCTAAAGCAGTAATTCGGTTAAAATCCAAATCATCAAGCTCCCTGATCATTTCTTCTGCATAATTCTCGAGGTTAGATGGTTCCAAAATTTTCTTCGTATAGACCTAATTGTTAACTCCGTTGGTATCATGGTCGAGTGCCTGAACACTAATTTAAACGATGTTGCACCAATGGTTGTTCTCAAAGTTGTTCGAAGAGCAAACAAAGTTTCTCCCAAGATTTCATGCCATTCTCTTGGGTTCTAGTCAATCATCTTTTGGATGTTTCCCTTAATTAGTTTATTTGTGGCTTTGACCTGTCCATTAGATTGTGCGTAGTAAGGTGTTGAGTGCAAGATCTTGATTCCATATTTGTTATAAAACTCCTTGATCTCATCTCTTGTAAACATGGTGCCCTGATTGGTTTTAATTGTCTGTGGAACCCTAGCTCTCCATATAATATGACTTTTTATGAAAGAAATGACCGATTGTTGATTGACATTCTTTAATGGAACCGCCTTAACCATTTCATGAAATAATCAGTTGCAACTAAAGTGAAACTATGTTGTTTAGCTGTTGGTGGGTATATTTTATCATAGGGTGGTTCGCGGGTTACTTTGGTATGGATTCAGTAGGATATTCAATCCAATACATGAAAATAAAAAAATCAGCCCAATTCAATCTATAAATGCGGATTGGATTGAATCACATACGCGGTTTATAAAATTTTTATTTTTGAATTAATAATAACATGTAGAAGCCATAAGTGATTACAGTACAATATATATTAATAGCTCAACACACACATATATGTGAGAAAATTACTAGATTTTTATATTAAGATATCATTTTTAGGGAATGTTTTTATATTTAACATTTTTACTATGTTTTATTTCTTTTATATATTATTTTTCTTTTCTTTTTTCAGTGTTTTCTTATTACGTATTACAATCATTACCACAATCAACCAAGTCAGTGAAAAATGTTAAAGTCAATTAAACTTTTTTTTTACTTGATAAAACGCTCAAAAAAAAATTTACTTGTCCCAATTTGTTGAATTGATGAATTACAGCAAATTGTAAATGCAAAGTTTAATAAAGATAATTTTTTTATTTAGTAATTTTCAACTTAAGTTCTTATAATTTTCCACTTCTTATCAAATTCCTAAAATTTCATTCAATTTTTTTTAATATTATAATATTTTTACATTTTATTTTAATGTTGTATAATAATATTTTTAACTTATTTTTAAGTGTATTTTTAAAAAACCCTCTTTATATGTATATACTGGTTGCGGATCGGGTAGCGTATTTTAAAATAAAAAATTTAATCCAACTCATAAAATGCAGATTAAAAAATATATAATCCAACCAATCCATAATAATTTTTAAACCATGCTTTTATTACGGATTGGTGCGGGTTAGTTTGAATTAGGTGGGTTGGACGGTTTATGAACACCCCTATTTTACTAATAATGTCCATAACTCATCCTCTAAAAGGCCATAGTTTGATGATGGAATGTAGTTCTTCAGCTGGCGCATGCTGAATCGGTCCATGTCTTTGACAAGCTTTACACCTCCTGGCATATTCAAGGAAATCCTTTTCCATCTTTGGCCACCAATATCCATGTTGTTCTAAGAGACGCCTCATTAATCGTCCCGATTGGTGGGCACCTGTGGCACCTTCATGGACCTCAACTATTGCTAACATGATCTCTCTTGGGCTGAGGCAGAGGAGCAATAAGTCTAACTTTCTTCTATACAGGTTCCCTTCTTCCTGCCAAAAGTTATGGGCTATTGCCTTCACCTTATCTTTAACTTGTTGGCTCAGGTCTTGTAGATATTTGACAATGGATTCACACTAGTCAACAGATGTGTCGATTACAAATGCTCAAGGATGCCTTTGTATTTGTTTTTGTAATGGGTCAATTTCCTTCGAACATACTACCAAAATTAGCCTATAATGTAGCAGAATCTCCCTGAACCATTGAAGATACCCAGAAGCACCTTATGCCAACCTGTTTGCTTCTTCATTTGATGCCCAAGTCGAATATTCAAATGATATGTGCTCAAAGCCATCTATAAGGTAGGATGCCTTATTGAAGTATGGTAATAAGATAGTGGCCTCATATTTATACTCTCTTGTGAGATGATTAATGACAAGTAAGGAATCACCCCTTACATCGACTGATTATGCCCCCACTTCTTCCAAGATCTCAAGGCCGATAATCAAAGATTCATATTTGGCTTGATTATTTGTGCAGTGGAATCCCAACACAAAGCCCATTTTTGTTGATACCCCTTTGATGAGGTTAGGACGATACCTGCTCCAGCCGAAGTCATTATTCTGAATCCATCAAACCATAATTCCCATTATGAGCTTTCTATCATGTTAATATCTACCATCTCCTTAGTAGGATGATGGGCAAGGAAATTGGCCAACGCCTATCCTTTGACCGCCTTCTGAGGAATGTACTATAAATGAAATTTAGACAGTGCCATCACCCATTTTCCAAGCCGATTCCTAAGGTATGACAGGGACAAAATATATTTGATGATGTCCGCATAGCTTACTACCATAACTACTACTGGCAACATATAGTATCTGAGTTTTGTGCATGAAAAATATAAGGCCACACCCAACTTCTCGATTGGTGTGTACCTTTTTTCTACCTCAATCAGGGTCCTACTTAAATAGTAAATATCCCTTTCAAATCTTTCCTAATTTTGAGTCAACAGGCTCCCGATTGTGTCTTCCGAGGCTGAAATGTAGAGAATTAGAGGCTCTTTCGGCCTCGGGGGAGTTATAACTGGTGGCCAAGTGAGATACTACTTCAATTCTTCAAAGACTTTTTGGTGTTCCTCAGTCCAAACAAACCCTTCAACATTTTTAACATTTAGCAATGGTCTCCAAGGTCTGAGCTTCCCTGTAGTATTGGCTATAAATCTTCTCAAGAAATTTGACTGATGAGTCTTAATAACTCTTTTTTATTGACAAGCGGCATAGCTTCCACTATGACCTTGGCTTTGTTCTTATCCACTTTTACCCATTGTTGATGGACTAAGAAGCAAAGGAAATTTTCGGTTGATACTACGAAGGCACATTTTAACGGATTCATCTTCAGCTAATATAACCTCATTCTATTGAGTGTGCATCTAAGATCAGCCAAATGCTGAGTTTCTTGTTGGGACTTCACTACCACATCGTTGATATAAACTTCCATGAATCCCAAGAAAATCATGAAATATTGCGCTCATGGCCCTTTGGTATGCAGTTCCTGCATTTTTGAGACCGAATGGAATTACCACCCATTCATATGCACTAATCGATCCTGGACAGTGGAATACTGTTTGTGTGCATATTCCTTAGCTATCTTAATCTAATTATATCTAGAATGGCCATTCATGAAACTCAGTATTGGACTTCCAGCTACCGAATCTGTCAACATATCCGTAATTGGCATAGGGTACTCATCTTCTGGGGTAGCAGTATTCAGGTTTCTAAAATCGACCCAAATTCTGAGCTTCCCATTTTTCTTCATCACTAGGATGATATTAGATAACCATTATGCATATACTATTGGCCTTATGAAACCAGCTTTCAATAATCTTTCAATTTCTTATTTGACCAACCCTTCTACCTCGACTGACATTCTTCTTATAGGCTGTTTGAATGGTTTAAAGCCAGGCTTGATAGGGAGTTTGTGTTCTATTAAGGTCCTTTTCAGCCCCAACATTTCATCATACTTTCAAGCAAAACAATCCACATACTCCTTTAATAAGTTGACCAGCTTTATTTCAAACTCTAGGTTATGTTTTGCATTGATATATATAGGTCGTGGATCGACCTCTGTGCCAAGGTTTATCTTCTTCAAAGGTTCCTGTACTTTAGCTTGGTTATCATCCATTTTTCTTCCTGCGATCCTGATGTCTTCCAGCCTTAGTGCCCCCAATGGATCCTTCTCATCATCTTCATAGATACATTCGGCTGAACATATCTGCTCCCAGAACATCCATTGGAGCTTCTTGATGACTTCTCTCTACCTTTTTTATATCTTTGATTTTGTACAATCCATTAACTTACTATTATTTTTACCATGGTTTGGCCATATCAAGATTGGCCTTAACATTTCCTCAGCCAAGATCTCCAAACTCCTTTCTAATTCCATAAGTGTAGGATCCAACATGTTTGGTTAATAATAAGCTGCATCGGTCATATGCACTTCTTGATCGAATGGATTTGGATCTGCATTTATGATCTCCACATATTTCTCTCTAAATAAGATCAACATCTGATGCAAACTAGAGGGCAAACATAGATTTTCACGAATCCAGTCTCGGCCTAGCAATAAGTTATAATTTACTTGAGCACTTACCACATAAAAACTAGTAAGCCGAGTTTCTCTATAGATTTTTAATTATATTGAAAAAAAAAACCTTCTGGTAAAGTCTTTCCCCCTGCAAAATCATGTAGAGATAACTCAGCCCTCTCAAGATTTGTAATCTCCACTTTCTAAATGTTTTAATGGCATTATGTTAATGCATGCACCAATGTCAATCAGGATTCTATTCTCCGAGATCCCATTAGCCTCCCATCTGTCATATAAAGGCCGAATATGATTGGCTAAATGGAGTTGAGGATGTTCTATTGTAATAGAAGGGGGTAACACTTCTCCTTCTATAATGAAATCGCCTTCCACAATATCCCCAGACAAAGTGGTGGCTTGTCCTAGCTTGGCTTGGAACACTTCAGGCAAAAATGTCACTCTTATTTCAGCATCTGGTGGAGCTTGCACGGCTGAGACCATTCCAATTCTTACTGCCTTCATAGTAAGGCGGCATCCTTCTCCTTTCCCAGGTTATTGGTTTAATAAGACTTCATGTAGAACACCATCAATGTTTAATATAGCTTTCTCCTTATTTTCAACCTCTCCATTACTCCTTACCCATAATTTTTTACTAAGGGCCATCACCTTTTCTTCATCATCCCTTGCTCGGTCATCAGCTTCTTCGAGAATTATTTCATCTCACTTTTATAGTCTTAACTTCAACTGCTCATAATGCTGGCTATTTCAGGCGACCCACCTTACTCTCTTAACTGCCTTTCGCTATTCGCATGCCTCCCAATACTGCTCCTCTTTGATCCAAGCCTTCTCCTTTCGAGCTTGAAGTTTAGCTCTTTTTCCATCATTATACGTTGCTTCCTCTTCGAGTCTTACA
>CAOJBK012832208.1:0-10960 GCA_948294925.1 Codiaeum variegatum
GTGTCCGACACACATACATTAGCCTTTTAGAAGGGTCTGTGCTTCATATTATAATTTTTATTAAGATATTATATAATTATACAAAAAAATTGGTATAAAAAACTATTTCGGCTTAAAACCGAACCGAAAATATTTCAGTTCGGTGTATATTAAATTTTGGTTCGATTCGATTTGTTAAAATATTGAAATTTTGATTTTTGTTTTATTCGGTTCGGTTTCTAACCGAACCGACCGAATGCTCACCCCTACTTGCTTCATGCAAATACAAAAGAGCTTAGCATCCTAAAATCTAGCAATATTTTCACACCTGATACAATTCAATCTATCACCAGAATATCATGCAACATTTACCACCTAACTCTATGGCAGTATATATCTAAGAACTATCAAACATTATCCACATTCTAAAGGCATTTCATATATCCACACACACACAATAGAAAACTATTGGTATATTAAGTTATATAGGAGAGAGAAAGAGAGAGATAGAGACAAGATAGCAACCATTTGCCAGTAAGGAAATGATCATTATTTCCATAATCTTTGTGATCCTTCTATGCTGGATCCCTTCCTTCTCTGATGGAAGGGGGGAAAAATACAGAGAAGGAAAGAAAAGACAACAAAAATTAATGATGCTTCAACTATTATGTAACCAACTTCCCAAGAGAATTGTCTGACTCAGTATTAGCATGCACAAGAAAGTTCTAGCGTATTCTCAGTGTAACTAGCTTGAGCAAAAAAATCTCTTACCAAGATCCTCTGCCTGCTTCAGCTTCTCATTTATCATTTCCTGGGTACGAGCATCAGGGGTAGGTACAGGCAAGGGTGCTAATGGAGGTGGATTAGGCAAGGGTTGAGGCAAAGACGCCCTATCTTTATTAAAGGCTTCCAAAAGCAATGCAGACTGTTTCAAGAATAAAATATGTTATATAATATTATAGAACCTTTTAAAAGCCAAAATGAAAAGTACGAAAATGCATAAAAATAACACCACACTAGCCATTTTCAGCAATTTGCTACAAATTCAAAACCTAAAGCAGCTACATTGTATACCTGCTTCTCTGCTCTTTCACTTCTGAGTTTTTCCACCTCTTCCAGGGATTGGATCTTAAAATCTGTCTTGCCTTCAAGATCTGCAAATATTTATCAACATTTTATCTCAGTAAAAAACTAATACAACACCTTCCAAACTCTCTCATTTTCCCAAGTCACAGCAACTTATAGGCACATTTAAGCCACATTTGAGTATCATTAGACACTAAGGGATTTAAAACCATTAAAATGCCATTTTTCAAGAACATCATGTGCAAAAATATTATTGTCTAGGATTGGCATGATGCGCTAAATAACAACTCATGTTTCCCCACTTATTTTATTTCAGCATTAATCCACCAATTCTACAAAGGAGAAGCCTTCCAAATCAGTAAAAATCTAACAAATAGGTTCCAACAAATTCAGTTTCTTCTCAAATAAAACTTGACTATAACCTTAGTCTTGTGTTAGGGCTGCAGGCATTAGTAGCGAGAAGGCAACAAAACTAATTTAAAATAAACTAGCCACAAAAATTTTAACATTACAAACCATAGAGCATTTTTCATATTTCTTACCATATTTATCAGCTTCTTTTAACTTCTCCTTAATCTGCTTTGATAACTCGACTATCTCCAGTGTCTGATATCAAAATAAGAACCACTTGCATTTAAATAAGAATTATCTAACATTGAAAACTTACTGAAAACACATAAAAATTAGACACTACCAGCGTAACTTCAGAGACTGATATTGCAATAGCAGCCTTGGCATCCTCGGCATCAAGCCGTTTAAGAGCTCTACTGATTTTCTTATCGCACTCAACAATAAGTCTATCTATAACATCCTCCAACTCTCTTTCATAGTTATCAATACCTTTTGCTCTTGCTTCTTCATATCTATGTAAAATTAAGGAACAGTATGCAAAAAAAAGCAAGAAACTATTGGAATAAGTGATTGCAGAATTCCCTTGGAATAGGCATACACATACACATGCATATGCACATAGAGATAGACAGAAAGCAAAAAGAGTGGTGCAAGTTTTACTATAAAAATTAACAAAGGATACTCTTTCCTTAGCTGTAGCGAATGGACTTTTGGACAAGGCCCCATATCCATTTTCTGAAACCAAAAACCAAGAAACCAACAAGTGAGAAGCATTAAAATGCATCAATAACAAATACCATCACCACTACCAATGTACTTCAAGCAGAGAGAGTAAGAAATAAACTCAATTAAATCTGACAGCCCTCGGTACAAATTTTAACGATCTCTCTCCCTAACCTTAAACAAAGTTGCATACTTTCTAATAGGGTTCACTACATGCTTCTCATGCAATTATGCAGACATGCACCTCTACATAGTCTTTATCCAATCCTTAAATCTACAACAACAATTTTAAAAATTCAACAGATTTTGTGTGTTTGCCCAGAGAATTTACACAAACGATTAATTAAAAACAATAGGAAACAAATCAAATTGAAATTTACCGTTAATTGGAAGAGTTCGTGAGGGCAAAGGCCGACCAAGTACATGCGACACACATCACGATCGTAGTACTTGCGATTCACCTCTCTTACATCGCCGTTTCGATTAGCTCCCATGAGCACATCCAACTGTTTCCGCATCGCGTCCATGTTTGCTCTTCAATCTCTCTTTCTCTACCTGAGGTGGAGTGAGATTAGGGTTTTGCAGCAGACACTGTTTTGGGGGTGAAAGCATAAAACTTTCGTAGTGTTTTGTTTAATAACTCTCTATCTCTGTTCTACTTCGTGTAATAATTATATTTACCTTTGTGCCCTTTTATTTTTATGCTTTTACACTCCTTGGTCTTTTTACTTTTCCTATTTCTATTAAACCTCGTTTATTTAACTAATAAAACAATAATCACATTCACCCTAACATTTACTCTAGTGGTAATTGCATTTTTTGACAATTGATCCGGATTTATATTTCCTCTCAAAAGATTTCATTTTGTCTTTGGATTTCTTAACCAGTAACTGAATTTGATATAATAAACCATGTATTTAATAAGAAAATTTGTAATGGAGACAAAACTATATACACTAATGTACATAATGTAAATAAAATAAAATTTCCAGAAAGTAAAAAACAGTCGCACCCTTAAAAAATGACAAACTAACTCGTACAATTGGACAAACCAACTTTGTATTGAAAAATGATTCTAAAGGATAATTCCCTCTATTAACATCCTAGACATCTCTTTTTTCTCCATCTCAGGTGTTTATCAATAAAGTTTTATTTATAAACAGTCATCGGGCTTTTCTTTTAATCGATGGTAATTCTAAATATATTTGCTAAATTGAATATAAAAATTTCATCCTTTGTTGGCATCTCTCCATCTTCCCTTATATATATATATATATATATATATATAAAAATAAGAGGGGGATCGACAAAATTATCGTATTATCTTTCCTATAGTCTTTTTAATTATTAGATTATATAAGATTATTATAGAAATTTAATTAATTATTAATTAAAAAATATAAATCATAATATAATAGAAAAAATTAAAAAAAAAATAGGAATATGATTATATTTATTATAATTCTTTAATAAATTTTATTTTATAATTTATAATTAAAATTAATTTATATTATATTTTTCTATTAGGAATAGAAAATTTAATTATAATATAATTATAATTAATAATTAATTTATATTAACTATTCCTATTAAGATTATTAAATGTGCAATCTATAAATATAGACATAGCATATTTCTAATCATTCTATTTTATCAATTTAGATTTATTTTTTATTATTGGTTCTATTTTTTTATTCATGATAAATAATTTATATTTTGATAATAAAATAATTAACACTATTGATTTTTACGTGAATTTTGATCGATATGAAAATTATTGTCATTAATTTTTGTTATGTATAATTGTAATTAATATATATATATATATATATATATATATATATATATAGAGAGAGAGAGGGAATGAAAAATAAATTTTTAATTTAATTATTAAAAAACAACACAAAAAATATATAAAAAAGGAGATTGGGAGACAACAATGAAAGAATAGTGATCCGTGCTGGTTTTCGTCACGCTGTGATGAAACTGTTCTGGTTGAACTGGATGGAACCTGCACAGAAAGAGGTAGGTCAAGGGTGTCGGACGGTGTGTCCGGCGATAACCCTCCGACGCTTAAGTCAATGAAAGGTTGGAACACAAATGTATAGTTTGAGAGTTTTAGAGGATAGATTTGCATTACATTGTTCAGTCTGTTGATATCTGTATTTATAGGGTGAAAAACCATGTTGAAGGGGACACATGTCAACTCTGGATACTTTGGCAGTGTACCTCTTAGTGGGCCTGTGACACCTGTCTGCTTTCAAATCCCGAACCCCGAGGGTCGCTAGTGGACAAAGCTTGTGATGCGCTTCGGGTTCGGTGAGAAATAGACACTACAAGGTTCAGTCTGGGTCCAATCATGTCGTTGGGACCGAATTAAACTAAAGTTGAGTAGTATCAAATAGTATTGCAAGGTCGGCCCCTAATAATGGAAATTATATGCAATACTTTTTGATAGATGCTTATTATATAATTGCAAATAAAAATAAATTCTTCATGCAAATTATCTGTTGCTTATATTTGTTGAGATTCAACGTTGACCATTAATTTTTTTTTCAATCATATTATTATAATATTTTTCAAAATGAATAAAATGGTATACTTCATATCAAAAATTTTCTTTTGAAAAATAATGGTCAAAGTTTGATTTTAAAAAACATAAGTGACATGTATAGGATAGAATAAGTATTTGTTAAGAGGTAAATTAACTAAAAATTTATTGTTAGTGAATTAGTAATTGAAGTGAAAGTGAATTTGACTAGGATGGTAATGCGCAGGATAACATACCATATCCCTATTCCCATTTTAACAGTGAATATTTTTCCTCATTTTACATATGGGGACTATTTGATCTCCATCTTCATCTTCACTCTCGTAGATTTTCCATTTTCCATTTGAATTTTATAATTCTTTTAATAAAATATAATATGAAAGTTAAAATTTAGACTTTAGTTAGATTTAAATTGACTCTTAAATTAAAATATACATCCACATATATGTTACTTAATTTTTTTTACATTTTTAAAATTTAAAAATAAAAATAAATCTTTGTAAGAAATTTTAATGATATAACAATATAAAATATACAAATATGAGTCAATTTAATCTAAATTTTTTCATAAATACTAAAATGTGAGATAATTATAAAGTGTGAGTTATAAAATTAATAATATTAAACATGCATTTACATATATAAAAATAATAAATAATATATTTTTCATATGAAATATGTTAATTCCTATTGGTCGAGGAGGGGATCCTCATGAGGAGGAGAGTGCATTCTTCGTCCCACCCATATTCACGAAAGAGGAAGAAATGACCTCCATCCCATCTCTACGAGGACAAAAATCAGGGAATCCCCTCCTCATTTGGGACAAATCCTACGGATAACAGGGATTCCCCACACATTTTCATCCATAGTTTTGACTTTACAATCTATTTTTTCCTATTTTATAATAGTAATTATTATTGTTGGAATGAGTTTTAAGGTAAGTTCAACAGTCTCTTAAAATGAGACTTTTTTTCTATTTTAAATAATGAATCCAACAGTTTCTTAAATGAAACTATTTTTCTATTTTAAAAAGTGAGTGTGAATTTTAAAAATTTCAACAGTCTGTTAAGTGAGACTCATTCTCAAAATTTTTTAAAAGTCACATTCTCCTTACTTAAATTTGAGAAGAGAGAAAATGACTTTTAAATATTTTTTTCTATTATTTTTCTCTTAATAAATTTAAATAAAGTTTGAAATAAAGAGTGTGATATGGAGGAGTGTCGAAACACTTGCATATTTCAAATTACATTAAAAAATTGTTGGGGAAAAATATAGTTATATGTGCAGTGAAGAGAAAATTAAAAATAAAATTACAACACCAAAAAAATTTTAACGTAATTCGGTCTCAACATACCTAAAGCCACAATTCTCTTCAAAATTATTAACTATCATCAAAATACAAATTTTTAATGGAAAAATTACAAACCCTCTTACAATTGGACAAATCTCTTTCCTCTTGGCGAAAGCCCTCACATTTTTCATAGATGGGCAAAAGCCAAATAATTTCTCATATTATACTCCTATTTATAATATTATCTGTTATAATTTCAATCAAATAAGAATACTCACCTAAATAGAAATTACATTAAAATATGAATTTTACCCTATAAATGAAATATTCTCAAACACAATTAAAGAATATTTCTTATGTACAAAATAAAAAATATTTTTCTCTAAATCTTATTAGGATTTTGAGTCAATGATCCCAACAAAGTTAAGAGTAAATTTTTTATAATAAAATAAATAGTGAAATAAGGAGTATTATTGAACTTGCTCTTAGGCATGTATCATATAGGCCAAATGAGGTATGCCAATAGTCAATGTTATGATAACATAGATGATGATATTATTTGTGTTAAATTTAATCAAAGTATTTAAAATTATTGTTAAAAGCGAAGATTAACACTGCTTTAGCAATAAAATTTCATTAAAAAACTTTAGGAAAGAAAGAAAAGAGTCCCAACTAAGGTTTTTACTATCCTATTTAGACTATTATATAGTTTCAATGTTTTTAGGTTTTTTTAGGAAAAATAAACAAAATTAGGAATTTGTGCTAAAAAGTTAATTTATATATTTGGAACATAACAACAATTTTTCTTTGTTTGTTTTTATCATATAGACATTAAGTTAATATGTTACACATTTTGAGTGAATATTTATGGTTAATTTAATGAGACATACCAAAAAAAATTGTCCTCTATTTAAAAAAAAAAATCAAATATCTATCTATTTATGGTAAAACTAAAAAAAAATGAAAATTTAAGTTATAAATAAAATAAATGATATAATTTTAAAAAGATGAAAATTATTATAAATTTATCACTTTATGTTTAGCTAAATTTTAAATTTTAATATATTATTTTAAATAATTTTTTAATTATTTAAGCTTTAAACACATAGTTCTCAAACAAATTTAAAATGAATACACTAAAAATTTTAATTTTAAGTCGATTAGTGTTATCAAATACCTTCTTATTTGTAGGAATGATATCAGAGTATTAGGTTTAGAAAACAACAATATCAAATTAAAAAGTAAAATGACGGATTAATGTTTAAATAAATTTTATTGTATCTTATTTCTCCTTACATTCAAATTTGAAACATGTAGTTGTAAACTAAAAAATAGAGTATAGTTTTCAATATAAACGAGAATATCGAAATTTAAAAATAACTATGAAAATATAATAATTGATAGATGTTTAATAAAAGTAGTTTCATTCTTTTTTTTTAGCACGAAGTTTTCTGAATGGACACTAACTATGAAGACACTTCGAAGCTCGTACCACGCCCAAACTAACCCCTGTTCGTGCCGGGTAGAACCCGTTAGGGCATCAAAGTACTTACTCGAGAGTTTTATAGTAGCTATATACTTAGGATTCGAATTCGATAACTCGATTAAACTGAAAGAGTCTCATACTAAATCATTTATACCCAAGTAAAAGCAATTTCATTCTTAAAAAAGGCACTTTAAATAAAAGGCTTATGAATTAAAATCAAACTCAAACAACAGCAAAAAGTTCATAAACCCAAATGAAAATTAAGTGACCTTATTAAAATTCTAAAAGAGAAATGTTTTGTCACAATCCCTAAAATGTATTAATTGGTCACATTATAATATAATTATCAAGCAACCACTTCCACTTTTGCCTCCATGGCTTCAAGCATGGTTATTAATATTCTTCACCTTGGCATCCTCAGAATTGACCTCTTCATCATCAGAATTATTCACCTCATTGTTGCCATTAACTTGAGTTTCAGTAGACAAGTGATTGAAGCTGTTGAGAACTGCAACTTCTTGAGTTTGTGCAGTTAGTCTTCTTAGCATTGCAATTTCTTCCACTAAGGAACAATTAAGTGCTAGTAATATAAATAGAATTAGTATATTATCCGCAGACAAATTCAGAAAAAAAATTGTCAATCTAAATAATTAATTTTAAAATTAAATCAATTGTAAAATGTTAAAAAGAAAATAATTTTTTTTGCTTACCATCTTGGAGACGTATTTGATATTCAACTCCTTCATTAAGGGCTCTAAGGTCATCATTTTCTGCCTTATTCTCATCAAATTGTTCCTAATAAAAGTTATTAGTTATTAATTAGAATAATATAAGAAATTTTATTTATGTTAAAAGTAATTAAGAAAATAAATAATTAAGTGATAATAAAAACCAATAGTGTCATCAATTGTTCTTGAAGAGCATTTGCTGTTTGTTCAAGCTCATGAATTTTTCTTCGAAGACGCAAAATGCTGCGCATATTGCCTATAGTTGTAACAGGCCTAGTAAGTGCTCTCCTGTCAAATCACATTAATTAAATAAATTAAATAATTTTTAATAATGCATTTCAACATTATAAATCCTTATTTCAAAAAAACATTGTAAATCATTTTAAATTTTATATATTGCTTTACATTTTTCAATTAAAATAAAAATAACTTTCAAATATTAAATCAAAAATTTTAATTTAATATTTTATTTTAAATAATAAATAATCAAATTTTTAAACATTTTATAATTTAAAAATATTATTGGAACATACATTGACATAAATAATATTCTTTTACCTTAGACATTCTTAATCTTTTTAATCATTGATTGATACTAAAATTTCAATACAATTATTATTATATTATTTTTTAAAAAATTCAAATATATCATATAAGATGGTAAAAATATTAAATCGATACTTTATATTTAAAAAATATCAAATACAACATTTATGTTTTAAGAAAATGCGTTAAAAAAACTAATTAAAATATATGGTGCATTAAAACTAGTTTATATATATATATATATATATATATATATATATGTCCAATAGCACATAGAACAAATCACAAATGACTAACCTCCTCCTATCCATGAAGCAATATTGATTCTAAGAAGAAAAAATACTCAAATTTTCTAAATGCTTCTTGTATTTCCTCCACCTTGGTATCAATGCCTTTTATAACAAATTTCTCATGTAGTTTGTTACAATTAAAATTACATTTTCATCCTTTCAAATCATATAAAAATATTATTCATTGGGAAAATCTAATCATATAAAATGAAAATTTCTATATAAGTATACCTCTTATTTCAGTATTCACACGAATATATTACTCGAAACATTATTGAAATTCTTAATATGTTAATTGTATTTCGCTTTTAAACAAACAAATAAATTTCTATAGATACGGTTTTCTATTTTTTCCTATTCGATTTAGGCATCTAAGATTATAATTACGTAAAATGGCTAAAGTGATTTATTGATAATCATTTTTTATAATTAAATATATATATATATATATATATATATATATAATTTTAGATTTTATTTTTAAATTTAGTTTTCCAAAAATGTATGTATTATTTTTTCTTCATTTTTACTTTTTTTTTTGTTCATTTTTTTAAACTAAACATTTACATTAATTGTTTTTCTCTCAACACCAAAACCAATAAAAGATATTTGTCCTTTTACTTTAAAATGATGATGATGTAAGGACTCTTTTAATCCATGCATAATCCATACTAAAACTCTAAACAACATATATTTTGAAATAAATAGAGTATAATTATAAAAGTGAAGTATTAAAGTGATTCCATGTAATAAATTTACCACAATATAAGTGTTAAAATTCAAGTTGAAAAGGAAAGAATTAAAATTCGAAGGTAACTTTTTAAAATTAATCTTTTTCCTTTACATACTTCATCATACAATTACATATAAACCCTTTCATTTCACAACTAAAAAAAAAATTATAGACGAGTAATAGATATTTTCTCCCTTCTTTTATCCTCCATTATTTTCCCACTAAACATTTATATTAGTTGCTCTTCTCTCAAAAACAAAGCTAAAAAAATGATATTTTTGTTGTTTTACTTCACAATAATGACAATCTAATGACTTCTAAATCCATTCCCCGCTACAAAAATTCAGTGTTATAGCAACAACATGATTTCGTCACTAAGTTTCGCTATAGAGAGATTGACAAAATAAGGCTGTCGCTAAAATGCTCATCTGAAATACAAGTATCATTACAAGGATCATTGCTACATCTGGAATGACAATACACTAAGCTTGACAGAATTATGACAATCCTTTGCAATTGTCACAAATTTAGTCATTGTGCAGTTGCAAACTTTCTATCATGGCACAAATCTGCAATCGATCTAGCGTCTTTTGTTCAACAGAATATACACTAGCTGTTAAGCTATGTCTCAGTGTGGTAGTGCAGCATGATCTAATGTACAAGCACCTTAGCATACAAATGCAGTCGCACATTTTGGAAAAACCAGGCATGATTTCCTAATGAGAGGGCGTAGGCATATGCTTTTCTAACAGACAGTTACATGAGGTGTGACTTGCTGCCACAGCCTAAAATAAATTCTTGAGGCCTATCATAGTATTTGCTAACTCTAAAAATTGTTTCTTGATATACACTGCATAATTACAACAAATATCATCTGATCCTACTTCCAGAGTGTCATCAGATAATGTGAGTAATCAAATATCAATTATATGCTGAAGGGCGAGGTCTTGGTGGCAAGTAAAATGTGTTACCAAGGTCTATAGGAGTCTGCAAAAATGGGTTCCATCTATCGAATATAATTCGTCCACCTCTGCCAATTCTTCCATGAAATCTATAAGATGGGGTAGATGCGCCATTCTTTGATGAAGAATCTACCGGTGGCACAATGCCTGCAGCTGCCAACTTTTCTGGAACTAAAGGCTTTGTGAACAACAGAACTGGCTCGAGAGGATCCTGTATTAACCCCAAGACACAAA
>CAOJBK012832733.1:0-10728 GCA_948294925.1 Codiaeum variegatum
TAAGCGGCGACTCAACATTCACGCTGTGTACCCAATGAGCCCATAAGGGGTTCACCTAAAGTGAGAACTACCGAAACCACAATGCCATGCGCAATATGATCCCTTGTAGTCGGTTTCCTCAAGCTAGAAACTCGAAGGTGCGTTAGCAGCCCATGTTTGGATAGGACCTCACAGTTGGCGACTCCATTGGGATGTTTTAAGACTAACAAAAATAAGTGGACTATTTTTTATATAGAAACAATATTGGCACAAAATTGTATGGAATTGGTTTCTTGCATCACTTCATATGCTCCTTTGTCTCTAGGCAAACATGGGTAGAAAGTAGCATCAAGTGAGCTTTCCTCCTTGGGACTGCTTTACCGATAGTGAAATCACCCACTCCAAGGCATACCCACTGATCGTTTCAGTCGATATAACGAGGTTGCATGTAGTTGTTAGGCCCATGCAAATCTTTTTGATTCATATGTAGTTAGGTATATTGTGCCTCTAGTCTCTGAGGAACCTTCAAATCACCAAGCTTTCATGTAATGATAGAGTTGACCTTAGGTCCCATGTACCCTAAAAACCCTGACATAACTCTGTCATCATGAAACTTTTTTCATTCATACATACATGCATGCACGCATTATGCCATCTCAAATCTGAACAAAGGACAACATTTTTTAAAGCAAACACTATCCCAAATTGTGTCTTTTGAACCAAAGTTCATCGTGGCTATGCCAAATTGCTATACCCCATTTTCTTTGTCTATCTAAAAATTCAATATGTCCAACAACAACGAGAATGCACATATTCCCACCATTGCTGCTGATGCCACTGCCACTGCTCCACCTGTTGATATTGCTCCAATGCTTGCTAAAATCCTTAGAAAACAAGATGAAGCTATCAAAAGCAATAAGAGACTGTAATTACAATGACGCAAGCCTAAGAACAGACAATCCTAGGGAAAGTTCAAGCCATGATGGCTCAGTTTGGGGTCCAATCTACCAATCATGCATCCACTTTATACAAGATTTGGTTATACTACCTCTACAAATTAACCATGGAGTTACTACCCTAATTGCCTCTTTTGTGGATCATTTCCAAAAGGGGGCCCAAGATCAACCTTTGCTGAAAAACATGATAGAGAAGTATGAGGAAATGTAAGAAACCCTCGATGCAATTAAAAAAAAAAGGAAAATGTGATTGAAGTCAAATCTCTCACTCCATTTCCTCATACAAGGCTTCCTCCTAAATTCTAGATGATTGTATTTGAGAAGTTTGATGGCACTACTTGCCCCTTAAGCCACTTGAGGATTTATGATGGTGCACTTCACCCTCTGAGCATGGAAGGCAAGCTCCTTACTCAACTCTTTCAACAATCGCTTACTGGTGCAACTCTAAACTGGTTTGTACAACTGGATGATTCTAAGAAACTGACTTGGGAATCCATATGTAATGCCTTTGTAAAATAGTATTCATATAATGAAGAAATTGATGTAATAAGAAGAGATTTAGAAACTACAAAATAGTGTCCAAAAGAAATTGTTTCCTTGTTCATTACGAGGTAGAGGATGAAAGCTTCACAAATGATAAACAGACAAACAAAATTTGAACAAATTGACATGGTTGTCAAAAATTTTCTCCCTGTGTATCAAGATAGACTAATCACACATACCTGCCAAGTTTCAAAGTGCTCATTGCCATCATCTCTAGCATCGAAGATATAATTGATGGGTCCCAAGTATTTTCCATTCCTAATCTTGGAGCCTTTTCTAATGAGGAGTAATATTTGAAGATTGCCAATCAACTTGTTCCGAAGATTACATAGAAGATGGACTCTTTGAGGAAATTGCATTCCTATCTGACAAAGGGGAGAATGCTAAGCTGTCCACCTTAATCATACCTGCTACAGAAAAGGCCTATAACTAGTCCTTTAAAGAATGTCTAGTCTTTCTAGATTCTAAAATGGAAACTGAATGTGAAAAGTCTTCCCGAGCTAGAGTCAACTCAGCCTGAATTATCTGTGTCTAAAACTTTTGGGTCCACCATGTAACCCATTACCCTACTTTCAATTTCCAACATGATGTAACCATGACATGTCTCCTTTTGAGGCCAATAAAATGAACAAGTTTTATAATCATGTTTCCCTATTTGCTATTAGTGTTCCGACTGGTGAATCTGAGTTTAATTAATCAGAAAAAAAAGAATATTAAAATATGAATCTAACAACTGATGTTGTTAAAGATCCCACCAGCATTTTAAAAACATCATTCATTGTATTTGCATGCTAAAATAGGTCTAGTAAATATACAAGTATCAAAGAGTTCAAATGTTGTTTTTTCAGGAAGCCCAACCTTGATCCAAGCATCACCATCTAAGAGATACCAAGTTACCCAGATTGCAAACCTGTCAAATAGAAACTCGGGCACATGAAAGCTGAATTGTCACTCCCAATCAAAGGAAAAGTTTTGAAGTCGATTGACTGCGCATCCTAGTTGCCATCCACTACCTCACCGAGTGGGTTAAAGATGTACCTTATTAAGTTTTTCGACTCAAGAGAGGTCACCCAAATCCATCAAAGACATCATTTGCAAGTATGGTGTTCCTTCCAAGGCCATCATAGACATCAACAACAACGAGTTCAATCAACCAATCTGGATCAACTCAAGTGACAGTTTATTTAAGCATTGCATTTGCATCATCATTTTGTAATAAGAACTACGTGAACCTGATTCTCTAAAATCATAAATTGTATTCTAAATTCAAATTTTCAAAATCAATGTAAGGAGATACGTAGGCAACCCTTATTGGGTATGATCCAAAGCACGTAATAAAACTCAATGTCTTTCACATTTCATCTCATTCGGGCTCTTTGACAAGTATGCAAAAATAAATGAATAAAAAAAAGAAAATTGAAACAAAGAATGAAATCCATTAAGCTAAAAATCCAAGTGGGAAGCATAGGAAAAAATTAGGGTATATTTTGCTAGAGTAAAAGCTAAAAAGGTGGTCTAGGCAACAATTAAGGCAGCTCATTAAGTTGAAAACCTGAAAGGGCAACTTAGAAAAAAATTAGAGCTTTTAATCAAAATAATGTGTTTTATTGAACTCTTATTCACCTTTTGGAACATGAAAAAGGGAACATTGAAAAATCAAACTCATCACTGACAAGTCATTCACCCTTCATCCTTCGAACGTGTTTTTGTGAGGCCCCATCTGAGCAGCTCATGGTATCTTTCAGCATGCCTCCGAGGTTGAATGGCTCAGAGGAAACCGACTGCGGGCTGCCAGATTGTGCATGGCTTCACGAATTATGGACGGGTCCTACATTTATGCATCCACATGTGCTCATTCGCATGCACGTGATGCAAGTGTTTAGAGTTGCCACTTAATCTTTTAAAAAAAAAAGATCTTCTATAGTGATAAAGAAACCATTTAGATTAACTCCATTTTAGAAAAATGTTTTATCCCAATTTAAAAGGTTATTCTGGTTTGAACTAGAGGAGATTCGGAGATTCATGATTTGATAAAATAAGTTTTATGAAAAACAATTTTTTAACATTTTTACATATTACCTTTTGGTTTAAAAATGTGTGATTTTGGTTTAAATGGTTTCATGTATGCATGAACAGTTATTTATGGTGCATGAGCAGAGTAAGCATACTAGAATGATGCATGTACAAAAATATAATGCATATGACAATCATATAAAACAAGTAAAACAGAATTAGCCAGGAATCCTTCCTCTAGCTCACTTCAGGGTCTAGGGAAAGCACAACACCCCAAAAGAAAGCAGTAAATTACAATTACAAAACAATAAAAGTTAGGAGATCTCCCCTCCATTCTTATGATCTGGGAGGAGCACACATTTTCCAAAAACAATTTAATAACAATAATGGAAATAAAATAAAATACAACAGAGCAATTAAAAGGGCTTAAAATGAATTATTTCAGAAAAATAATTAATTGAAATGAACATGCCTTAATTCATATTAAAAGAGCTTAAAATGAACTAAAAATATGTCAGAAGATATTGTACCGTATTTACCTTTTTCTAGGATTTTGGAATTGGCAGGTCTAAAAGCTTGATAAAATCGAAACGGATCTCTATTGTGTTTTGAAAGCATTGGGGAATAACTGTTTGAAACAGAGTTGAAAATGACTGAATTAATGAACGGTAACCAATCTAGAAAAAGAAACTGACTTGGTAAAAAGTCAGTGTAGAGATAATTTTTAATATTTCAGTGTTTAGGGAGGCTAGAAATGAATATCATAATCAAATTTGAGGTTCTATAAAAATTTTCAAAGTTATTTTTTGTTATGCCAAAATGACATATTTATAACGAATCTTATCAGAGCCGTGTGTGAACTGTGTCACACATGCGTTCAGGGTGTTATGCACGCGTCAGAAATGACACGCACACATCAAAACGATGTCGTGTGCATAAAACATCCAACACACACGTTACTGGCTTCACACATGCGTTAAACGACATGCACATGTGTGATGTCGTTTATGTATATGTGTACTGTCATTTAGCTCCTGCGTGACACCATTTTGGGCTTGGTTTTCTAGGCTTGATTTTTCCAGGGTTTGTTTCAGTCTAATCCGATTTAGTTTTTTGGGTTTTCTAAATTCGTTTAAACTCCAAATTGAGCGTGGTTAGATCCATTGGACTTGTATGGAAGAGCGGGATTTAATGGTGCCAAAATTAGGGTTCACAACTACCCCGTTAACAGTCATGTTTGGGGAAATGTGACTACTAAGTGTGAACGCATTTAATGCGGCAGTTGGAAATTTTTTCCTATAAAAGGGCCATAGAGCTTCATTTTTTCTCACAACTTCCATTTCCTTAACTTTTAGTCTTCAAGAGCTCTCTTCTTCTACATTTATATTAATTTATTCATGAAAGGCTTTGGATGATACCGGCTCACATTTTCAGGCTTTGGATGATACCGGCTCACATTTTCAGGGAAGAGATCCTAGCTTTTACTGTCCCTTCCTTTGATTAAATTTTTGGTGATCTGCGTACTAGTTTTACTATGGAGGAGATGCTTAGTGGGTACCTGAGTCGTCTGCAAGTCCATCTAATTTTGCTGTAGTTTCATTACCTAAGTGGGATACTACTGATCACCTGCTGATGGATAGACTAGCGCTGCCCATGCTTACTAATTCTGATTTGTTGCAGGATCGTCAGGCGCATGCTAGCTGGCGCGGCTTCTCGACAATATGTATTATCTCTATCTACTTCATATCATTTTTTTTTCTTTTCAACCCATATTTTATTTTATGTCAAAACAAAATAGAGTTAGTAACAAAAGAAATGGGAATTTAAAATGAGTTTGAATGCATACCTGTAGGATGGTAGCTTCAACTAGAGAGAAGGTAGATCACGTCTAAGTTACGTGATTGCTTTTCTGAGCATTCATGAGCCTATTACTGAGCTCTTGCCCTAGTTTACCTGATGGGTTGTTTGAGCTTAGACATTAGGCATGCTCCTGATAGGAACTTGATGTATGCTCTGGGTAAGAGGTGGTGGCGGGCCACCAACATTTTCCATTTTTTGGTGGGGGAGTTGACGATGACTCCCTTTAAGTGGCCATGCCTGACTGGTATGCGTTTCAGGCATAAACTTGTTGTTTTATATAGGGATCTGCATCCCCTCCACGTGATCGGTGTCTTATTGGGAGAGCGATTGGTAGTTAACATGCAAGGGAATATTTTGAGGGTTGACCTGCTTCATTTGCTGACTCGGCTGAACTTGGCAGATTATATTGTGGATCAATGTGCCAAGGTTTGTCTGTTAATAATGGTGTTGACTATGTTCTCATACAATGAAGCCAGCTAGGTAAATTTGAAGATCCTAGCTTTCTTAATTGACATTGAGGAGTTAGGAGAGTACGACTGAGCTAAAGCCGGCTTGGCTGCGATGTACAGGGCGATGGGTTGATGTTTGAGGTCATTTGATCTGCTATTCCTGCTACTGGCATTGTATGGGAGGTCAGTACTTCCTTTTATCTCATTTTGTTGTTGAGGTTTTCATTTATTTTGTTGAAATTTCCATGCATTCTATTTTTATTTTTGCAACTTTGGGCCTTTTTCCCACATCAACGCCATTTCCCCTAGGACTAGATTGATATACCCATTTCCCTTTCCAATGGGGAGGATGTGGTGTAGCAAGTCTTGGATTTCTGCTCAGACTTCCTTCTCTTTCTCAGAGTATCGGCATATTCTAGCAACCTTTACTCAGGTATGTTCTGGTACCTCTTTACTCATATTTTTAGTAGATTTCTAATTTACTACCTTGATTGATGCTCAGGTCGTCTGGAATCCTTTCCACATGGTTGACCTTGGGATTATGGATCTTGATGCTATTAGTATTACTGCCTACCTTTTTGATGAAGTTCTTCCTCAAAAAGCGAGTGATGATTCGGATGATCGGGGAGAGAGTTGTTCATTCTGACCCTCCCACACAGATAAGAGAGCTGATGTTTAGCACTTTTTAGGAGTATTGTGAGTGGGGAGAGCCCGGGAGGATTATTTACTGATGGATGCCTTTTACCCAGATTTTATGGCATCTCGACTGATAGTTGGGGTGCCCCCACTACCTGATTATGATAGGAGGGGAGATGTAAAGCCTTCAAGGAAGAGGTCTTGGAGTGGAGGCAGTCATCCAGTCATTGTCATCCGTCCTGCTATTCCTCCACAGAGTTCTAACTCTTCAGATATAGGAACTTCCTCCTTTTGGAGGCTAGCCAGTATCAGTTAGTCCCAGCACGAGCTGCCTCTGATTATTGATTATGTCCCTTATACTGAAGTGGCGGGTGCCAGTCAAGTTCGATATTTTAGCCACAACTACTTGTTGGGGACACAGAGGGTGGATTTTACTCGGCTTCTAGATAAGGTATGTTTCTCAACCCTTGTGTTGGCTTAACATTTGCTTTGATGATTTTTTATTTCACGTATGTTGTTTGCAGGTTTCAGCTTGTTCTATGGTTAGGCTATAGACAACCACCAGAGGGCCATGTTTGAGTTGAGCACTACTCTTACAGAGAACTGCATTCTAAGGAGTCAGCTGGAGTGGAGGGTTGTCCGTGGAGTGGAGGGTTGTCCGTCGACATGGACCAATGGACGAACCTGATGAAGAGGACGCAGCGGAGGAGCTTGAGCCTAAGGATGATCCATGATGCATGTATTTGACTATATTCAGGCCCTAGTTATGGACTTCATAAAAACAATTTCAAATTTTTGTTACATAAATTTTCTAAGGAAAAATTGTTTTTCTTTCTGCTTTTTGTGTTTTTTTTTTTGGGATTTTCTGACTGATAGAAACAATTTTTCCAGAAAAATTTATTTCAAAATATTTCAAGGACAAAAATCAAGTGAAAATGGAATTGAATCATATTGAAACGGACTATTTTGATGGTTGAATCAGAGCATGCCACATGGTAGCCCACGCATGCGCCACATGGCAGTCACAGATGCGCCAGACTCATAATGCATGCGTGAAGACCTAAACACATACGTGAGGGCCAAAAAACATGTTTTTTTTTACCAAAACACTTGTGTTTAAGTCAGAACACTTGTGTTTTATTCCTGGGCGCATGCTTCAGCCTTCTGAACTCAGTTTTCTTCCTCGATTTACGTGCCATTATAAATAGAAGTATGAAATTCAATTTCTCAGTCAGAAAACCACAGGGATTGAAATTATTTTGTAGAAAATTTTAGTTTCTATTCTTTTTGTTGCAACATGGATTCCTATTTCAGTTATATGATGCATGGGTGGTGCCAGAAGCTAGACAAAGTGAGCCAGATCAACCTAGGAAAATACGACATGGCAGCTTTGCCAACTTTGAGGGGTGTTAGGATAAATTGGGACTTTCTGAATGCTTGTATTAGTTTCTGGGATGCTCTTGATCACGCGGTTCATTTTGGTGTTGGTATAGACAAGATGTATCCAACTTTTGAGGAGTTTTCTTTTTTTTTTTTCTTAGGACGGACCACGAGGCTGACCTGGTTGTTCTAGTTGAATGGGTAGACTATTTTAACTTATTCAAGAGATTATTGGGTTTCAGTACTGAAGAGGCTTTAGATATAGTGAAGGATAATTTGGTGGACCTACCTACATTGGCCCATATGTTTTGGGAGGAATCAAAGGATGACTCTGCCTGGATGACCCGGAGACTGAAGGCCTACGCATTTGGGCTGTTAGTGGGTTATATTTTTGTGGGCTCAGTTGGATGGGGAGATACGAAAGGAGCTGAGCTAGCACCCTAGATGGGTAAAGGTAAGGCAATTGTGGGCATGATTTTTGCTAAAACGCTGTTGGGCCTCGACCGTTTGCTGAGCTCAAAAGAACTTTGGACAATTAGTTTGATTTTTCTCCAAGTAATTCTAACCCATTATGCTTGTTTGTTTTAGCATGTTCTGAGGCTTTCCTGACTCATGTATTATTTTTCATAGATCTGGCTAAGAGATCATCTCAAGATCGTTCCTGGACCTAATAGACCAGATTACTCCGCTTCATGGTAGCGTTCTCGAAAGATTGCTATTCGTTTTGGCTCTGAGAAGGAATGGAACAACTGGTTGATGGAGCTGAGTACTTCAAATTTGTTATCAATGCCTCAATGGTATTATACCATCAAACAATTTATACCAAGGAGTCAGGGATACAAGCATGTGTATCTGTTTGGTTTCAGGTATGTATCTTGGTATCAGGCTACTAGAATCCTTTGCCAAATGGGACATGATCAAGGTGTGCCCCTAGACGACCCTTTGTTTGAGGCAACCATGGTGAATGATCAAGTAGCCAGAGTTGTTCTTTCTCGATGGACTAGAGATTCTTCAGGGTCGATGGTGATCTCAGGTGATGATTATGGCAAATTGTTTGAGTATACTGAGTGGTGGATTGGGGCATGCTGGCCAAAGGAGAAGGCAAAGAGATATGCTATTCTGACTGAGATTGATGGTTAGTTAGTCTGAGTCTAGACTTAGATCTGAATAAGACTTTCTATTTTATCTATTTCTTTTTAATTTTCTATCTCAAATATCTTATTTTGGATATTCCAAAAGATGAATAAGACCTCAATTTTTTCATTTTAATTTAAGCTCTTACTTTTTCCTCAGCCACCCTTGCGGAATGAGCTACATTTATTATTGCTTAGCCCACCTTTTTGGTTTTCAATCTAGCGGGTTGTACCCTTAATTTTGCCTAAGCCACCCTTTCGAGTTTTCAGATTAGCGGGTGCCATTCTTTTTCTCTGTTTATTTATTTGTTCTTTTTAACTCTTACATTCAATGTTAAAGAGCCCAAATGTGAGTGAATGAAACATTTTGATTTTATTGAATGATTTGGACCGTACCTGATGAGGGTTGCCTACGTATCTTCTTATATTGAATTTTGAAATTTTGGATTCAGAATGTAACTTTTATGATTTTTTGGACAATCAGGCCCACGTAGTTCTTATTACAGTAATGTAATGATGTCTGAATGCATGCTCATACAACAAGAACACTAGATGTAGTATTTCTTGAGCTGATTAAGATTGGTTGGATGACTGAACTCATTGCCGTTGACATCCATCTAGATGATGCCTCTGCCTGACATGATCTTTTTTATGATGTAAGGTCCACTCCAAGGTATGACTTGTCTGATTTCTTTAAGAACTAAGTCACCTTCTTGAAGGTTGCGACTTCAAACCCATTTGTTGAAGTGCTTTTCCAGTCAAATCTAGTAATTCTGTGTGTGGTGGAGAGTTTCCATCCTTTTCTCATTAATTGCATAAAGCTAGTTGTAGTAGGCATGTTGTTAGTCAAGTTTAGACATCTGAGCTTCTTGAAGAATTCGAGCTATCTGAATTTCCACCTCTATGGATAGGACTGCTTCCATTCCATAAACTAGGGAATATGGTGTGGCTTTGGTAGCTGACTTGTATGTGGTTCTATAGCTAAGGAGGGCATTCAATAGATGCAGGTGCCAACCTTTATGATGACTGATCATCTTCTAAAGAATGTTTTTCAATGCTTTATTGAGGGCTTCGACCGCGCCATTTTTCTGAGGCATGTATGGGGAAGACCTATGATGTTTGATTTTTTCCTTTTGGAGGAGAGTAATGACCTCATTTTGGAAGTGCGAGTCGTTATCAGAGATGACCTCATGGGGAACACCATACCTTGCAATAATGTTAGTCTTGATGAACCGAGCCACCTTCTTTGAGTCCTGAGTTTGATAGGGAGTAGCCTCAACCCATTTGGTGAAGTAGTCTATAGCTACCAAGATATACTCATGACTAACAGATGATTTAGGTGAGATTTTGCTAATTATGTCAATGCCCCAGACAGCAAAAGGCTAAAGTGTTGAAATTTGATTGAGGGGATGATGACGGAAGCTTCTGGAGCTTGGCATACTCTTGAAACTTTGGGCACTTTTGGGCAAACATGCGTAGTCCCCATTCATACTAAGCCAATAGTAGCCTTAGTTCATGATTTTATGGGACAATGCCCAACCGTTCATATGGGTGCCATCCGCCCCACCATGGATTTCTTCTATGATCATGTTGGCTTCTTCGTCTGAAACACATCTAAGATGTATGCCTTGCCATGTCCTTTTGTACAGGATGTCACCTCTGGGGATGTATTCACTAGTCAATTGCGTAATAGTTCTCCTTTCAGATTTGAAGGCACTTTCAAGATATTCACCTTTAGTGAGGTAGACATAGATGTCCCAGTATCATGCCTTTTTTTTC
>CAOJBK012833057.1:0-14006 GCA_948294925.1 Codiaeum variegatum
CACAATTGCAAGAATAATTAATAACTCAATGAAATTTCATTCAAGCATTAAATGGATATTCCTTGAAAACTAGATTTAACCCTTTCTCAAGTGATTAAATCCCTAACCCTTAAGTAATGAGTAGAGAATCTCTTCATAAACCCATTCAATTAGGCAAAGCATTAAGCAATTTAAGGAATCAAAGAAAACTCAAGGAGTTTGCGAATCTATCTCTAGCAATCTCAACAAACCCATGTGCCTATGAGTGTTCTAAGCTCAATCTTTTGATCTCTACCAAAGAAAGAACAATAACCATTATAAGCAAGCACGCATTGCTATGTAAAGTGCAGAAAATTTCATTCAAAGACACAAATTGAAATAAAAATTGAATTCCATTAAACAAACCATTGATTAATCCATACAAAGTAATTAAAACTTATCTAATCTAGATAGACAAGTGATGTTTAGCTCATATTAACAAAGAAAGGACATGAAATTAAAAGAAGAAGGAAATAAACCATGAAACCCTTGAAGAAACCTAGCTCAATCCTCTAATCCCTTGATAATCTTGCTCAATCCTACACCAAAATGTGTTACCCCACCTCCAATTTGCTCCCTTGATCTAAAATTTCTTAGTTCTTTGTGGCTCTAGATTTTTTGGGTGAGACCTAGACCCAAAATTTCAAGACCAATCCTTTTTTTATTATTTTTTGCTTTTATAAGGTGTCATCTGCGTGCTCATGGCCATTGATCACGGCCGTGACCCATACCCGTGACTTAATGCCCTAATTTCACTTCAAAATAGTAACTTAGAGGTCAATCACGACCATGACGAATACTCGTGAGAAATGCCTTAATTGAACCTTAAAATAGTAAGCAGACTAGTGGTTACAAACACTATTCATGGCCATGAACAATACCTATGAGAGCTGAATTAGGCTTTATGATCTTTTACAAATTTGTATATCTTCCTCTTGGCTTTCCACAGTTCTTGAATCACCTCAATCGGAGCTTTGTAGCTCAAGTAATGATCAAAATACCGAAGTACATTCAAACCCTTCACAGTCTTGCTCCTTTTGCCCTATTCGTGCGCCAAATCCAAAGTTTTGCATTACTTATCTCCAGATTGGTGTTTAGACTTAGAAGATCTGAAAACACACTAAAATAAACAAATTAAATGCAATTGGATAGAGATAATGGCCAAGAAACAAAGTAAAAATTAGGTGTATTTGGCCATTATCAAAGAACCTCCCAGTTTTGAAGATCATGAATTTCCAAAACGTGTTTTCAAATTTAAAAAAGTTTTATATGGTTTAAAATAAGCTCCTAGAGCTTGGTATGAGAGGTTGAGAAACTTTTTGATAGAAAAAGGTTTTATAAAAGGCAAAGTTGGCATCACACTTTTTTATCAAAAACCAAAAGTATGACACTCTAATTGTTCAAATTTATGTTGACGACATCATATTCGGTGCTACTAATGAATCACTTCGCAAGAAATTTTCTAACTGCATGCAGGGTGAATTTGAGATGAGTATGATGGGGGAGTTGAATTTCTTCTTGGGCTTGCAAATAAAAAAACTTAAGTATGGCACTCTAATTCATCAAACGAAGTATGTTAAGGAGTTGCTTAAGAAGTTTGATATGGATGAAGCAAGAACCTGTGCAGAATTATTTGATTTCTAAAGTGGGGTATATTGAGTCATAGAGGGAAGTGATAGCATTCACATGATGTTAGTATCAATTTTATGAGATTTTTTTTTCTAGGTCTCATAGATTTATTTTTCTTTTAATTTGCAGGAGTTTCTCAATAAACATATATCATATTACTTAGTGGTATATTTTAATTTCTATTGTATTTATGAATTTCTTTCTTATATTAGGATATCCATAATTGATCTCTTTTAAAGTATAAGTATTACTATAATACAAAATCTTTAGTTTATAACTTATTTTCTACACATTGAGATTAATTAATTCATTTATAACATAACATGAGTTTGAAAATTTATTGAGTTGGTAAGTAAAATACTTCTCATATTTTAACTCAAAAAATACTTGCTTTTCATAGTTGAATGGTTTAAGAGGTTTATTCATGAGTAAATATTTATGTTCTTTTTTTCCTTTCATTTTTATATGATCCCATACATTTGTCTTAAATCATTTTTCTTTTATTTTTCATTTTTCAAAAACACTCATATAATGATGATAATAGTGACGATTTAAGGAATAGGATATTTATTAAATTTGACATTTCAATAATCTTTAAAATTCATTTTTCTTTCTTCAATAATCTTTAAAATTCATTTTTCTTTCTTACTTATTATTAAAATATTTTTAACCTTTTATTATTTTATGGAAATTTCAAGTGGAAGTTCATAAAATCATCAATTCACAAATATTACATTTCCAAACTTTTTAGCTTCATAGCTTTCTTTTAGGAGTGATAGTTAGAACTATTCACATATCACAAATGATCACAGGGAGAGATCAATTTGTTGTGCTAGCGTTCCACCCAACCGGCTAGTACGGAAGAAAACATCCCCTCTTTCGTGGGCATCATTATGCACAGAGCTAGTGTTGCGTACGTTAGACAACGATTCTGGTTTTCAATTCCATTTTTTTTTCGAAATCACTTTTTATTATAATGTAATATGTAATTTTTTTATTTACTTATACATACATAAGTTCAGCGATGTGCAATGAATCCCTTGCCTTAGGAAGGCTTATATGAAGTGTTCTATTCATTATATTTCTTTTCAATAATTATTTAAACCATTTCAATTTTCAAAATATATTGAATGTTCAAAACTCGATTCACTTATGGATTCATATTCAATATTCACAATATTTTTTATTTATATAACATTATTCGTTTAGACCATTATTCCTCATTAAAAATCATTTTTATATAAGTGTGAACATATAGGTACATTTTCATTTTGATAAAATAGTTCTCCTTTTTCATACTATGTAACTACTAGTTTTTTCAAGAATGTGTTACGCACGTTAGTAAAATTAATGTCCTGTTGTATAATCTATTTAATTGATTTTCATATATTTTTAATGAAAATTCTATTTGTAGAATTTGCTTTTACAATCTTCAACCAATAATTAAAAGGAAAATTATATAATTAAATTTAAGATATAATTAATAAACATGATTTATTAAATTTTATAATACTTTTTTGGAAAAATTACTATTTAATCTCTAAATTATAGTCAAATTCACTGCTTAGTCCCCCGATTATGGAAAACAATATGGGAGATTCTTAAAGTTTGGTCAAATTAACTATTTAATCCATATGTCTTTTATTTCAAAGATTTTTTTATAAATTTGTCACTTTTACAATAACGTATAAGAAAAGATAAGTACAATCATATAATAACCGTTGAAAATAGAGGTTGGTAAGACGTCAAACTCAGGCTCAACAAATTTTGTTGAAAAATTTTGTTTCACTTTTGTTTGAAATCCTACTAACATCCGTTTTCAACAATTATTATATGGTTGGACTTCTCTCTTCTTATACGTTATTATAAAAGTTGTCAACTTTAAAAAAACCTTAAAAATAAGGAATGAAGGAACTAAATAGTTAATTTGACCAAACCTTAGGGACCTCTCATGTCATTTTTCATAATTGAGAGACTAAGTAATGAATTTGATCATAACCTAGGGACTAAATAATAATTTTCCCTACTTTTTTTTGAAACCAAAGAATCAAGCCTTTATTAAATCAAAGCATCCAACATTACAACATCTAAAATAAAAGTAGGAATACCAAATAAAACAATGTGACAAATTAATTTTATAATATTGTAGTATGATAGTTAATGAAATTATCATATACTTCGATAAATTCTCTATACTAACCATCTAACACTTGAGCCAATATTTTAGTATTTTCATATAAAGAGATAGTAACATTAAAATTCTACATTAGTATTTTCATTAACAATTGTTATTGTTTTTTTTTTTCAACGTTTTTTCTATTATTTTGGTTATATTGTAGTTTTCTTTCCTTTACAAAATTTATTTATTTATTAATTATCATTACTTTTTTTAAACTTATATGAGAATATAATATAATTACTAAAATACTCTCAAATTAAGAAGAATAAGACTTAATTAAAAATATATTATATCTAAACTTCCTATTTCAAATATAAATCAGAAAAATAAATATAATATTCATATATATTTTTTAATAAATATGCATGTGAACATTTTCAGTAGTTGCACCAACAAATCCCAACTAGGTTGACACTAGAATAACAACATCTTCATTAGAGGTCAAATACATCAAACATTATTAAAAAAAATCATCAAAGTACATCAGCCATTACATACTACAGATCTCTTACAAGAGACACCTCTCATATCATGAGCAATCCAATCCTTTAGCTCATCATGAGAAATATCCATCAAATGGTAACCTCTACCCATAGTCCCTCCTAAAGCAGCAAGCCAATCTGAACAAAAATTGGCTTCATGATATGTATGAACAATATTAACAATCCACTTCCTATCTAACATCTGTCTAATCTCTCTTACCAAACTAGTAATAGAATATGGAGTTTCATATTTCTATTTTTAATCCTATTTAATATACAAATTATGAATCTTGATAAAACTTTATATAATTAAATAAAAGCAAAGAAATTATTAATATCTTATTAGTATAGATTTATAGCTTCCAACGGCCTAAACTAAGTGCATCTTCAATGTCTAATCTCCATGCAAATCCACCATAGTCCATTATCCAACATCACATGTCATTTGAGAATTACAATATTGTTTCTCCAAAGCATAAAAAAAAACTCTCAATAATTAATTTTTTTTCTCCTACTCTCACTCGTTATTATTAGTTTTTTTTTTTTACTGAAAACTCTCAATAGGTAATGAAATATATAATATATAATCCTAAATTTAAAAGAACTCTTACTCTAGTTATTTTTTTTCTAACTCTCCCTTATTATCACTTTTTTGCTTTTCTACTCGTTTTTTGTATAATTTTGTCTATATTTTAGTAAAATTTATTTATTATGTAATACTAAATTTTATTGTGTTATCTCACTGCAATATGTCTAGGATTAAGTGTAGGTTTAGTAAAATATACAAAATTCCACCATGACATTGTTTTGCCAAATTAGAATTGTATTAGGAACCTTATTATAAAATTTTATTTTTTTTTAATATACCATGTGATTATTTAGTTTTTTTCCCCCAAATTTCAAAACTTCTAATCATATGGTTGTAGTGTTTTTAGCAAATATGTAGCTATCTTTTAGATTTTTTTTTCCAATCTCTTTTTTTTTTCTTTTTCCTTTTATTTTTATAATATAATAAAATTACTAAAATATCTTCAAATTAATAAGAATAAGGGGGAAATACATTTTAATTTTTTAAGAGTGTGCTAGGCACATGGTTAAAGTGTCTCGTTGTATATATTATTTAATTCACTTAATATGTTATTAAATTAAAAGAATTTAAATAACAACATATAATTTAAAATTAAAAACTTGTGTTATTTTAAATATTGTTTGATAGATATATACTAATACATGCTCTTCTATACTCTTAAACAGGCATTATAGTTGAATATTTTATTGGTACGCAATTTCTAAATTAATATATTATGTCTCTATAAATAATTACAATTGAATTATTAGTATAAAATATCCATTACTTATAAATTATTTGATTTTTTTTTGTCAAAGATAAATTATTTGATTTAATAACATATTACACAATTTATTGAGTTACAACACTTCTTTGTATATTGCATTCTTAGTATATATTGTTTTCATTTTGTTTTTCTTTTCATTTTTTATCAATACTTTCATAATAGATGCTAAAACGCTCTAAATAATGTAACATAAAATTAGTCATGGGAGAATAAATATTGCGGCAAATATCCTCCTTCACTTAGTATTGTTTGACCTTATGCTTTACATCATAAAACAAAGGCGCACAAAAAATTATTTTCATTTAATGTGAAAAGGGTATTCTTTATTTTCAATCAGTGATAATGCTATCCTTGGTCATTTGGTATTAATCTTTTTAATTATATTTTCTTTTTGCCAACCGTTCTTGTTTTGTGTTTTCTTATTTAAACTAAATATAATTAAAATTAATCTAAATTAAATATATATTAAATAATAATATTTTTTCATTATTTGTTCTAATTAGACTTTTTTATTTAAATTAGTATAAATGATTATATGTAAGATAATAATTATTTTTACTCCAAAATATCAATATTTTTTTTCTAAAATATCTAATAATTACAATCATTTTGACTTTGAATTTCATAAAATTTTACAAAAAAAAAATAGTTATTTATATCTATATATTAGAATAAAATCTTAAAAATTATTAATATGGTGTATTATAATAATAGTGTTAATAGTAATATTAATATTAATAATTTTTTGCACTTAAATATTTTTCCTAAAACCATCTAAATAATTACAATCACTTTTATTTTTGAAGCTCATAAAATTTTTTAACAAAATTAAAGTTCAAAATATTTACTTTTAAAACTATATATAAGAATCTAAATTGTTAAAAATTATTCATACATATAATTAAATAATTTTATTAATTAATATTTTTTTACGCTTCTTTGATTATAATTATATTACCTAATCAGTTATTATAATCATATTAGTTTTTTATAGTTAATACTTATTTTTATATAGTCCTTTCTTATTATATATATATATATATATATATATATATATATATATATATATATATATATAACACATTTGCTAACATAACTATACTAATAATATTTATTTTTTAGCCATCATAAGTAGGGCTGAGTATGGTCTGATTCAAGTAAGTCATGAGGTAAGTATCAGTATTGTACCAAATTAATTTTTTGGTATAGTTTTCACCCTAAGTACTAAAATATTTATAGTACAATACTCAATTAGTTCAGTACTTGTTCGGTACAGTACTTCGGTATTTTGGTTTGGCCAAATATTCCCAAATGATACACTTATGATTTAACTTTCAATAGATTATTAAAGCTTATTTATATAATTGATATAACTATAAGTCTAAGTATAATAGATTTAAATATTGAATTTTAATAGATTTTATATAAATATCAATTAATTTATATAATATATAGGTCAAATTAATATATATATATTGGTTCTAAAATTTCTATTTTAAAGATTTAATTTGTATATTGATTAATTAATACTATAAATATATATATATAATAGTTGTGAGGCCCCGTCTGAGTGGCCCGTGTGATCTTCCAGCGCCTTCGAGCTTGCGTCTCGAAGGAAACCGACCACGGGGGGCCGAATTGCGTATGGCGTTGTGGATTGTGGCCAGGTTCCCACATGTGCTCGTTGGTGTGCACATGGTATGTAAGTGTATAGAGTTACCACCTAATCTTTTAGAAAAAATAGTTTTCTATGGTGATTAAGAAACCTTTTGAAATAACTCCATTTTTTAGAAAAAATATTTATGTTCCCAATTGAAAAGGTTATTCTTGTTTGAACCAAATGGAGTTCAGGGTTTCGTAATCTGATAAAATAATTTTTATGAGAAATAGTTTTTACCATTTTTACATAACAACTTTTGACTTAAAATGTATTATTTCAGTTAAAAATAGTTTTCGTGTATGCATGAACAGGTATTTATGGTGCATGAACAGTTAAGCATGCCATAATGATGCGTGAACATGTAATTATGCAGACGACAATCGCATAAAGCAAAAATAAAGACAAGACTTGCCAGGGGTCCTTTCACTAGCCTATTTCATGTTCTAGGGAAGGCACAACACCCCAAAAGAAAGCAATAATAATTATAACACAAAATAAAACAATTGAAATCGGGGGATCTCCCATCCGTTTTTATGATCTGAGAGGAGCACACATTCCCCAAAAGAAAATCCAATAATAGCAATAAAAGCAATGAAATAAATACAAATAATACAAAAAAAATATAATAAAAGAAAAATAAAGATTTGGAGTTGAAGCCGTGAAATGGCTTGTCGGCGTATCTCTTTGAATGGGAATCAAACCCCACATCGTTCTCCCTTCTCACAAAGGGTAGGGGTTGTTCTGATAATAATGGGTGGTTTGATTGTGTATTCAGAAGCTAAATCAATTTTAATTTATAAAATTATTTAACCAAGTAGGCTATTAATCGATTTAGATTTTGATTAACAAAATGATTTTTGAATAATTGCATATTGATTACCTAAGTTCATTTCAGGGTTTGTCAGATTCATTTTATGAAAAATAAATTTTCATTAAAACATGCCTCAAATCATATTTAAAGGGCTTAAAATAGATTTCTGATAGAAAATATTCCTTAATTCAGTTTTAAATAGCTTAAAGTAATTAATTCTGAGAAAAGAATATATTTTACCAATTTTACCTTTTTTCAGAACTTTGGGATCAGCGGATTTGAGGGCTTAATGAAACCTGAATGGGTCTCCGTTGTGTTCGGAGAGCACTGGAGGCTGTCTATCTGGATCGGACTGGAAATGACTAAACTGTAGAACTAGAAAGAACCTTAACAGTTTTGGAAATTTGGATAGATTGGGAAAAAATTATAGTGTTTGGGAATATTTCTATGTATTTTTGTAGTTTTTGGAAGTTAAAAAATGTGTGTAGAAGTCTGAAAATGAGACTGAAAGATTAGTTTAAACTGTTCTGAAAAAATGTTGTATTTATAAAGGATCGTATCAAAACCCTAAAAATAAAAAAGCATGCGTGAACAGTTTGCGCAAGCTGGAACATGCGCGAGATCATTTAACATGAGATCGTTAACGCGTGCACATTGTCATTTATGCATGCGCGGCATTGTTTATACACACATGTCATGTCATTTTGGGCCTGGGTTCCTTGGCCCAATTTTCTAGGTCTATTTTAGTATAATCTGATTCTATTTTTTAGGTTTCTTCAGATTGTTTGAAGTCCAAATTGAGCTCGATTAGATCCATTGGACTCGTATTAACGGAACCAATTTAATGGTGCTAAAATTAGGGTTCATAGCTGCCCCCCTTAGCAGTTGTGTTTGGGAAAACATGACTGCTAATGTGAATACATTTAATGCGGTAGTTGGGGATATGCCTATAAAAGGGCTTAAGGACTTCATTTTCCATTCATCACTTCATTTCTTCACTTTAGCTTTCAAAGTTCTCTCCTTCTACCTTTCTATTTTTTGATTCATAAAAAGGCTTTGGATGATACCGGCTGATATTTAAGAGGAGGAGGAAGATTTATTTGCACAACTGAGTGCATCTCTTGAGGGGAAAGCAATTCTAGATTTTACCGCCCCTTCACTTAATGACATTGTCGACAACCTGCATATCAGTTTTACTGTAGATGAGCTGCTTGGTGAGGTACCTGAGTCACTTGTAGGTCCGTCTGACTCTGTTGCAGTTCCGCTACTGGAGTGGGATATTATTGATTATCTGTTGATGGATAGAGAGGAGCCGCCTACACCCACCAATTCTAATTTGTTAGAGGACCGCCAGACACATGCGAGTTGGCTCGGCTTTCTGACGGTATATATTTTCTCTGTTTATTTTTCATTTTTTTACTCACATTTTATTTTTTTGCCAAAATAAAATAGAGTTAGTAACACAAAATGGGAATTAAAAAAAATGATGGGATTAAATGCGTACATGTAGGAGGGAACCTTTAGTCAAAGAGGCGGTAGATCAGGCCTAGGCAATGTGATAGCCTTTTTGAGCTCTTATGAGCTTGTTAATGATTGCATAACCCCAACCCACCTATGGGTTAGCTAAGTTTAGATATTGGGTGTGCCCCTGATAGGAACTTGATGTATGCTTTTGGCAAGTGGTGGTGGCAGACTGTCAACACTTTTCATTTTCCAGTGGGAGAGATGATGATGACTCTCTTCGAGTGGTCATGCTTGACCGATATACAATTTAAGCATCGTCTTATTGCTTTTGACTCACATCGGCGCCCACGCCAGGTGCTAGGTGGCTTGCTTGGGAAGCGGCTAGAAATAAATACACACGACCAGATTTTGAGGACTCATTTGCTTCATTTGTTGACCCGGATGAACCTAGTGGACTATACTATGGAACAGTGTGCTAGGGTTTGCCTGATGATCATCCTGTCGACTATGTTCTTGTATAATGAGGCTGGTTGGGTTGAAATGAAGATCCTAGCTTCATTGGTGGACTTGAAAGAGCTAGGAGAGTATGATTGGACTGTAGTTGCTCTGGCTGCGGCATAAAGAGCGATGGGTCTGATGTCCGAGGTTGTTCGGGCAGCTATTCTAACGACTGGCGTTATGTGAGAGGTCAGTAATACCCTTTTGTTTTCTTTACTCTGGTGTTTTATTCATTTTGTTAAATGATCTATGCATTCATTTTCTACAGCTTTGGGATTTTTCCCATATTAGTGCTACTGTGCCTAGGATCTGGCCAGTGGACCAGCTTCCCTTTCTAATAGGGAGGATGTGGTACAGGAAGTCTTGGGTCTGTGCTCAGGCTACCTTTTCCTTTTCTAATTATTGACACGTTCTGGCGACTTTTACTCAGGTATGTTCTGACAACTTTTACCCATGTTCTTTGCAGATCTTTGATTTACTACCTTAATGATTCTCAAGTTGTCTAGAATCCTTTTCATATGGTCGACCTCGGGACTATGGACCTTGATGCTGTTGGTATCACTGCCACCTGGAGGTGGATTCTACTCGGCTTTACTTCTTTGATGGAGTTCTTCCTCGGGGAGCGGGTGATGCCTCAGTCGATTGAGGAGAGAGTTATGCCTTTTGACCCTCCTACACAGATGAGGGAGCCAATGTCTGGTACTTTTTAGGATTATTGACGAGTGGGGATAGCTCGAGAGGACTATTTACTGATAGATTCCCTTTACCCAGATTTCATGGCATCTCATCTGATGGTTAAGATGCCCCCACTTTGGGTTGACCGAGGCCATGTGTGAGGCCCCATCCGAGCGGCCCGCGGGATCTTCCAGCATGCCTCCGAGATGGCTCAAAGGAAATAGACTATTGGGAGCCAGATTGTGCATGGCATCGCGAATTGGGCTAGGTCCCACATATGTGCATCCACATGTGTTCGTTGGCGTGCACATGGTGTGTAAGTGTTTAGAGTCGCCACCTAATCTTTAAGAAAATTGATTTTTCCGTGGTGATTAAGAAACCATTTGAATTAACTCCATTGTTAAAAAAAATGTTTCTAACCCAATGGAAAAGGTTGTTCTTGTTTGAACCAGAAGAGGTTCTGGGATTCTTGATCTGATAAAATAATTTTATGAAAAACAATTTTTACCATTTTTACATAACAACTTTTGGCTTAAATGTGATATTTCGGTTAAAATTGGTTTCGTGTATGCATGAATAATTTATTATGGTGCATGAACATGATAAGCATGCCAAAATGATGCATGAACAGGGTAATAATGCATATGGCAATCGCATAAAGCAATAAAACAATATTTGCTAGGGTTCTTCTTTTAGCCTATTTGAGGTTCTAGGGAAGGTACAACACCCCAAAGGAAAATAATAGAAATTATCATAGAATAAATAATGCATATGGCAATCGCATAAAGCAATAAAACAATATTTGCTAGGGTTCTTCCTTTAGCCTGTTTCAGGTTCTAGGGAAGGTACAACACCCCAAAGAAAAATAATAGAAATTATCATAGAATAAAAAAATTAAAATTAAGGGATCTCCCCTCCAGTCTTACGATCTAGGAGGAGCACACATTTCCCAAAAGCAGATCCAATAATAACAGTGATATTAGCAATAAAATGCAACAAATAAAAATAATATAAAAAGTATAAAAAAATAATAAAAGAAATAATGGTTTGGAGTTGAAGTCGTGAGAAGGCTTTTCGGCGTATCCCTTTGAATAGGAATCAAACCTCGTGTCATTCTCCCTTCTTTCGAAGAGTTGAGGTTGTTTTGATAACAGTGGGTAGTTTAATGTTCACTAGCTAACCAGTTTTAAATTTAAAAAAATGATTAACCATTAGGCAATTAATCAATTTTGATCTTTGATTAATGAAAATTGATTTTTGGAGTCACCTAAGTTTATTTTAGGGTTTGATTGATTTTAATTTATGAAAAGTAATTTTCCACAAAAATGCCTTAAATCATATTTAAAGGGGTTTAGATTTAATTATTCTAGAAAAATAATAAATTAATAAATATGTCCCAGTTCAAATTCAAATGACTTAAAATTGAATTATTTCAGAAAAAAATTAATTGATAACATGCCTTAATTCATATTAAAAATGCTTAATTAAGAATAAAAATGGTTCAGAAAATATTGTACTATATTTACTTTTTGTGGGACTTAGGAAGCGGATCTGAAGGCTTAATAAAACCAAAATGGGTCTCCATTGTATTCGAAGAGCACTAGGGAAGAATTGTCTGAAACTGGACTGAAAATGGTTGAACCGATGAACCATGACAAATCTGGAAAATGAAACTGACTAAGGAAAAAGCCTTTGATTGGAAATGATTTTCAGTCTTTTTAGTGTTTAAGGAGGCTGAAATGTGTATCAGAATTGGAATTGAGGTTTTGTGTGAAATTATTTTCTATTTAGTAAAATGACATATTTATAGGGGATCGTATCAGAACCATGTGTGAACATTGTAACACACGTGTCAGGGGTGTCACGCATGCGCCAAAAGACCGATGCACTCGTTGAGCGCGTCACGCATGCGCGGATTGTGTCACGCACACACCAGCCCAGTCACAAGTGTGTGAGGTCGTTCACGCATTCGCCATGCCATTTATGCATGTGCCATGTCATTTATGCCTGCGTGCTGCATCGTTTCGGGCCTGGGTTTCTGAACTCGATTTTCTGGGTCTGTCTCAGTCCGGTCTAATTCAATTTTTTGGATTTTTTGAGTCTGTTTGAAGTCCAAATTGATCCTGGTCAGATACGTTGGACTTGTATTAATGGGCTGAATTTAATGGTGCCAAAATATTAATACGTCCTGAAAAATATGTAAAATTTCCCATGTAATCCTTGTAATTTAATATTTTGGATGCAACAAAGGCCGCTGCCCCTTGACCCTGTTATGTTCCAAATCTTTAAATCTGGTTGCAGTAAATAATGATTCTGGAGATGTAAAATTAAGGGTTCACAGCTACTCCTTCATCTGAATTAGCTTCAAACAACAGATGATTCTGATGATGGTGAACCCACAGATGCCATGTCAGATTCTGGGCTTGTGATGATGCTATGTCAACTTCTAAGCTTTAGATGGTGCCATTTTAGGGATTCCAAACATTGAAGTTATCATACGGGTCTTGGTGATCATGCTATAAGGACTTATGGGCTTGTTCGATGTTAAGTTGTTTGATGTGAGGCTTTAGAGCTCGTCAGATTCTGTGCTTCGATAGGCAGTTGTAGTAACTTTACATTACGGGTGAAGACTCCTTCGAGAGGATCCCCAAGATATGTGTTAGATGATACCACAATTTGGAGGGAGATGCATGATTCTATGCTTGATTGTATTTGGGTCCAGTTGTGGGCTTTTGTAAAAATAATTTTATATTTTATTTTCTATATTAAACTTCAGTTTTTCTACATCAATTTATGTGCCACTATAAATAGAAGTATGAAATTCAATTTTTGACTCAGAAAACCACTGGGGAGTGAAATTATTTTGTAGAAAAGTAAGTTTCTTTTCTTTTTACCTATAACATAGAACCTTTTTCAGTCATGCGATGCATGAGTGGTGCCAGAAGCTGGACAAAGTGAGCCGGATCAACCATGGAAAATACAGCATGGCAGCTTTGCTAACTTTTAAAGCTGTTAGGATTGACTGGAATTTTTTGAATGCCTGTATCCATTTTTGGGATCTTGTTGATCACATATTCCATTTTGGGGATAACAAGGATGAGATGTGTCCAACTTTTGAGGAATTTTCCTTTTTGCTTGAAATAGACCCTAAGGCTGACCTAGCTATTCTAATTGAGTGGGTAGGCTATTTCTACTCGTTTAAAAGGTTATGGAGTTTGAGTACTGAAGAGGCTTC
>CAOJBK012833423.1:0-14292 GCA_948294925.1 Codiaeum variegatum
ACGAGCATGCATTGAAAATGAAAAGTGTAACAATATTAATCAAAATCAATAATTGAAGAAAACTCTAAACATTCATTGAGAAAAAGAGTTAATTAATCCATACAAATATCAAACACTCATTTAATGTAGGTAGACTACATAAATTTAGTTCATAACTATTAAAAGATCACAACATAAAATACAAGAGAAGAAGAGAAGTGCTAAGAAATCCATATGATCTCTCAACATCTCTACCCAAACCCTAAATATCTTTGTTGAATCTTAAGAAAAAGTGATTAAAACTTGATCTTAATGTTGTAATCTCTCTTGAATCTTCATTCTTGATGTGTTTCCCTTAGAAAAATGGCTTTTCTAAGGTTCTAAACTCAGAAAACTCGAAACAATCCAAAAAGCATCGAACTCCCCTTCTTTTCAGCAACAATCTGACTTTTATAGTGTTGGAGAATCGGAGTTCACGGGCGATCCTCACGGGCGTGAACATTTCTCGTGAGATTGCTTATGAAAAGCCTTTGAGAAATAGTAGGCAGCAGAGTGGTCACGGGCAATGTTCACGGGCATGAAGATTGCCCGTGAGCCACTTGCTGCTCACTGGATAAAAAATGCACTTTGGCTGCTGGGTCACGACCAATCCTCACTGGCATGACCTTTATCCATAAGGTGCCAGATACTATGTTTTTCCTCTATTTTGGCTTCGATTTTGCTCCCTTTCTTGACGTTTCGCTCCATTTAGCTTTGGATAAATGATTAAGCAAATATAGGTTGACAACACACTTAAACAAATAAATTAAATGCAATTGGACTAAGATAATGACTAAGAAATTACGTAAAAACTAAGTATAATTTACCATTATTAACCCCTCAGCATGCTTTGGGCTCAGATGCTTTGGGCATGAGAGAGGGTCAGATTCTTTTCTAGCTTTTCAACCCTCAGCAGCCCTCTGTATTTACCGATGAATCTGAAGCCCACCTGACCCCTCTTGAAAGGCTACAGCACCCTTACAGCGAAAAACTTGTTCTTTCAATCGTCAACTTTGTTTTCCTTGGTTCCAAACAAGGTTCGCATTAGTTTCTTCTAGAACCACCATATATATGGCTCGTTGGATACGTATATGTTGAAGAAGGCCTGGAACATCTTTACAATAGGATTGGCAATACCCAGTGTATAGCAAACCACCTCAAAGTAGTGAAGATCTTCGGTCAAGTTGGGCATCAACAACATGGGGTTGACTTAGAAGTATTCAAAACATCTGCAAAAGAAGGGAGAAGGAGGGAAGAGCAAGCCCCTGATCAAATGGTCATAGTACCGTACATAGTCTCATTCCTCCTTGAGTAACTCAACCGCTATATTGTTCAAGAAGATTCTAGCATTCAGAGGAGGGAGGCTGACTTGTATGAACCCAGACATACATTTTATATTCTCGTTAAAAGCCCCAAAATTAAAAGTCATTGGAGTGATTTCCTTCATGTGTGGCCTCACTGTATTATTCAAGTAAGAGACAATGTTTTGGGCCTTGCTTTGTTTTTTAGCCTTTTCTACCTCCAAGAAGTGTTTTTTTTTTTTTTGCTTCTGTGGGGGAGCTATAGAGATGAACAAGAAAACAAAGAAGAAAGTGGATGAGAGAAAGTGAAGAATGTAAAGAAAGCAAAGAGTAGGTTGAAGAACAGAGAACAGAGAAAGAAAGAGATATCATAAAATGAAGAAGAAGGAAGAAGATGGGCTTTTATAGACATCTAAGGGCATTAAAGTCCAGAACAAAATGGCTCGAAGGTGATACCTGGTAACCTGTAACGGTTTGAGTTTTAATTACCATCATGAATGCACTGAACGTCCCACCATATGGCAGAAATGAATTGGTAGTCATAAAGGCGTCGTTACATAGGGGAGTGTAATGGTCTCGTATGAATCAGGCGGAAGGTCGCATCTGAAGCAGTGAAGAATCACGTCTAGTTAGTTCAGAAAGGACACAAACCTCCTGACACCAATCCATTTGAAATTCAAAATTGTCTGCTCAAACAAAGGGCATCTTTACTCCAAGTTCGGTGTACATCCTCAAGCACTCTTTGAGCTGTGAACCTTCGAGTGCTAACACTAAAAGGGAGACTACTGATATGACCCTGCCTCAATATGATTTGATACCAATTAAGAGTTCGCAGCTAGACTGAACCTTACAAGTATACAGATCACTCACCGAGCATCGAACCTACAGTAAGGTTTGCTCATCAGCTTTCGGGGTTTAGAAGTCTGACTAAGACAGCTAATAGCCTCAGTCATCAACCATCCAGTCATGTCAGACTCATCAAGGGTACTTGATAGCTTACCCGAAGCGGACATGTGTCCCAGCTACAGGTACTCAGCCCTTAAAATAAATACTCAGAACACCTCATTCAAGTAAGTTTTACACAATTCAACTACAATTTCATTTCTAAGAGCATTTATCTAATTCCTCTCAAATTACTGAATTGATTGTCGGAGATTTATCGCCGGACAAGCGTACGGCCACCCCTGATCATTCCTTCGTCTTGCAGGTTGACATTAACAACTAAAGAGTTCCATTTTAACTGTGTGAAAGCATAACATGCATCAATAGTTAGTAATAATTGAATTGTTAATATATGTAATCAATTATAATTAGTTTAATTAGACTTTGAAGTTGTGAAACACAAGACCAAAGAGATCGAAATAGATGCTTCTATAGAATTTTTAATTATATTTTTAGTATCGGGTTTCAAGCAATTCCTTGATGTGTGCTACTATGCACTCCTCTCCATGCGGGCATGGATTTTAGAGAATTTTATATTTATAAAATTAGTACTAATGAATTGAAAATTTACGAATACTACTACCTACATCTAGTCATTCTATCTTATGTTTTGAATGATACTTCTGGATAATTATATTCTGTTATTATAAGAGCAAATAATTTTATAAAATTGTATATGACTTTCACTTTTCTATGGCGACGTGGTCTTTTTTTCCCGTTGTATTGTTTATCGTCTTTTATTACGGCATTTGATTAAATTGTTCTCTTATTGTGACATTTTTATTTTCATTTCAACTATTCAAATATGTAATGTATTTTTTTTCTTCTAGTACGAGGTGTTCTGATTGGATCTCAACTGTACTAAGCACCTTTAAGTCTATACCATGCTGATGCATGTGGTCTTGGTCAATGCTAAGATCGAGCTGTTCTGGTTGAACTAGAGGTAACATGCACAGAAAGGCACTGGTCAGGGGTGGCCGGACGTTTTGTCCGGCGATAATCTTCTGACGCTCAAGTCAGTGATGAGTGTTGGAACTCAAATGGAACAGTATGCGTGTTGCGAGGTTGTGAGGATAGGTAGGAATTCATTATCTTATTCAAGATGATGAGCTCTGTATTTATAGAGTGAAAACCCTGTTGAAAGGGACACGTGTCAGCTCCGGGTACTTTGGCAGTGTACCTCTCCATAGGGCATGTAATATCTGTCTGCTATCGCTTCCCGAACCCCGAAGGTCACTAAAGGACAAAGCTTGTGGTGTGCCTTGGGTTCGAGTAGGACTGGATGCTACAGGGTTCGGTCAGGGTCCAAGCATGTCGTTGGGGCCTAATCAGGCCAAGACTAAGCCGTATCACATGCTAAGGCTAATTCTCGTTCATGTCGGGTATGCCCATTAGATGGCAAAGCACTACCTCAAAAATTTTAAAGGAAATGCATACTCAAAATTCGAACTATTCAAATATATATTGTATATTTGATTTAATAGAGATAGAAAATTAAATTATAGTCTACAATTATATAACTGAATTAATAAGAGTTAGTCCAACAATATTTTCTATTTCACTTCTCATTATATTATAAAATATTCACTTTTTATTTTTAATTTCTTTTTAAATATGTATTTATTCTTACAAGACTTTTTATTTCACTTCTTATTTCAAATTTTTCAAAAAAAAAAGAATAAATTTCTTAATAGTCATTTTCTCACTCAAATTTAAGAAGAGATAATGTGACTTCCTAAAAAAATATAGAGAATCATTGAGATTTAAGAGTTTGTTGAAAATACTAATTTTGAAATCTACTCACTAAATGAGGCTCTTAGACTTGCTGTAAATTTTTAGCTACTAAAGTCTCAAATTTGTAGACGGTTTGGCTAACATGTGCCCTAAAACACATGTTAAGAGTTATTAATGCATCTTGAAAATATAAAAAGTGTGTTAATTTATAAAATTTATGCATTTTTTACATTTTCAATTACACCTTATATATTTTCAATACATATTTAATATTTATTATCATATGTCCTGAAAGCACATGTTAGATTTTTCTATTTAAAAAATTAAGAGAATTTATTATATTAATAATAAAATGCCTCATAATTTAAGCGAACAGTTATAAAATAACATTCTGAATTAATAGTGCTATTTAATGTTATTCTCAAGTTAATTATTAAATATTGATATATCAAAATATAATTGGTCAGTTTATAGTCTGACGTAGTGAATCAAGTTCACCTAAAAATTTTTCCATGATGTTGTGAATTTCCATATAAATATTGTGTATTTAGTGTGAAATTATGAATTTTGTTCTAACTTTGGGAATGATAAATAGTATTAAAAATTCAATTTTTTTTATACTGAGGTGTGAGGCATATTTACTGAATATGAAGTAAATTAACAGCACAGTCAGTGATAAGTGCATTTTTTACAATTAATCCAAGTTGGAACTTTTCTCCATTTAAAAAAAAAAGTAAATACTTTAGGGCAAAAAACAGTATAAATTAAAAGAAGAAATCATTTTATGTATATTTATAAAATAAGTTTATTAAAATGGACAAATGATAAATGAAGTGAGAAAGCATTAAGTGGTTGTAGTAAGGTTCTCGAATTCGGATCCCTCTTCTCTTCTGTCATTGAAAGAATAATTTATTGTCAGCGTCTTGTTTAACTCTCAAACCTGAAACTGTGCAATTTGACTAAATTTTATTTTTTTAAAAAATACTGAATGACTTTAATGACCCTCATGAACTATTCCTCATCAGCCAGAACTCAAAAATCATGTTAAATTAAAGAAGGATAAATTATTTAGTGCTTAAATTTTAATTAAATTGACTATATAATGTTTTAATTTTGAAAAATGACATATTTAGTATGAAGTAATGATTAACTTAATTAACTTGATAGATATATTGAGTTCTATACACTCTCAAGAGAATCATACCTCAAAAATTAAGAGTAATTTTATATGAGGGACTGCCCTTTCATTTGGCACAGTCGAATCACTTAGGCTAACTTTCGTTCTTGTTCTACGAGTGGATCTTACAGTCAAGCTCTCTTTTGTCTTTGCACTCAAAGGTCAATTTCCATCCGACTCGAGACAACATTTTATAATTTGTAGTGAGGGGTTCATACAATTAAATTTAAAGGTTAGAGTAAAAATACTAATAAATATAAATTCGATGATAAAAATATGCTTTTAGCTTTTGTTTTATTTTTAAACAACTTTCCTTAAACCAATCATAATATGATGAATAAAGAGACTCAAATATGGCATCCTAATAAAGAAAAAGGGTGTCGATGCTTTTGTTGTCCTCCATATTTTGATGATTTCAAAACCGTTAACCTAATTATGTATAATGATTCAAAAACTTATCATTTATTGATGTATGAGTATGAGAAGTGCATTTGGTGCATGAATATTGTTTTTGGTGCTTAGTATAATGTATAAATACTTTAAAGTATTAAGTTTGTGCATAAAACAGGGCTTATAAGCCCGTATGGAAATGCACCATACAGTCGTATGGTCAAGTCCATAAGCATATATGGCTAAAGGACCATACGCCCGTATCAAGAGACAGTAAGGTTTGGTCTTTATGACTCAAGCCTATACGACCGTATGATCAGGGCATCATACAACCGTATGACTCCAACGTCTTTATTTATTTCAAACTCACCAACGTCATACGATCGTATAGTATCAGTCTGACATAATTTTTAAATCATTGGAGATGACATTATTGGTACTATTTGAACATTGGAAGCACCATTTTGGCTCCAAAAAGATTAAGGTATAAAAGCAAACATCAAAACAAAATCAACAACCAAGAGAGAACTATTCTTTAAGCTTTTAGCCTATTTCCTTAAGCTAGTGTTCTTCATTGTACTTCCTTAAACTTAAGAAAACCAAAGCTAGAGTTCTTATTGTAAACCTTTAACCTAGCTCTTGTGATTATAATCCAAGTCTTTTTACTTGAAAAACCATTTGTAATCACTTGTAAACATTGTATTGGAGTTGTAAGCTTCAAATTGTAACTTGGGCGAAATACCAGATAACTGGATTCTTGGAAGCTTCAGTTGTGAAGATAGTAGAACCTCAATCAATTGATTGAGAGAGTGGATATAGGAGGGAGAGTTAAAAACCACTATTAACTTCTTGGGCTTTCTCTTCTCTATCTCTTTTATTTGTTTATATTTGTTTTGCTATGTTTTTATTTGGTTTAAAATTGGTGGTTTAAAACTTGGATTTTCATATATTTGTTTTCAATCATATTTGTTCTTTGTTTAACCATTAATATTAACTAGAGAAGAGATTTTTAAAAATAAAATTGGTGCCCCTCTTTGTGTCCATTTTTGGGACAACAATTTGAATTAGAGTCAAGATTTCTTCTTCTTCTTTTTTAAATCTTACGATTTTTGAAAGCTAACAATTGATAAGGGCATGTATTAGTGATTCCATACGCATACTGTTCCAAGAGGGTCATTGTTGAACAAGGCCACCTCTAGTTTGTGGTTCCAACTACAATCAATGGAAGGTTCATATAAGGTTTCATATATGATAGCAAGGAGTTGATCTTTGGGATATAGTGGAGAATGGTCCTTATATTCTAAGGGATCCTATCATGGAAAATGTGCTTAGACTAGAGGAATATTCCAATGAAGATAAGAAAAGGCTCAAAGGAATGATAAGGCGATCGACCTTATTTTTTGCACTTTCAATGAAATGGAGTTCAACCAGGTATCGGCATGTGAGACTGCCAAAGATATTTGGGATACTCTCAAATCCACTCACGAGGGAACAAGTCAAGTGAAATCCTCAAAGCTTATCATGTTATCCGCAAGCTATGAGAATTTCAAGTATGTGGAGAATAGAAATATCTCAAGTATGCACACAAGGTTCACTACCATTGTGAATGAGCTTAAGGAACTTTGAGGAACATTTAAAAATAAAAACTTGATAGTAAAAGTGATTAGATGTCTTTCGGCCGAGTTTCACTCCAAAGTGGTTGTGGTGTTCTCCTAATACCATGACTTGTCTTCACCGGATGAATTTTCATCTCCAAGTGATGAAAGCTCATCTGATGGAGATGAGGAAGCCAACTTGTGCTTAATGGCATAAGAGGATAGTATTGAGGAAGATGATGAGGTAACCTCTAAATCTTATTCTTTTGATGAACTTCAAAATGCATTTGATGAACTTATAACGGATTATGTTTTAATCATAAAAGAAAATAAGGTTTTGAAAAAAGATTTGCATATGCTAAAATGTGGGCATGAGAAGGTAGAAAGCTCTAATGCATTTGAGTTAGAAAAATAAAAACTCATGACTCAACTAAAAGAATTGAAAATTTCATTTGATTGCCTCAAGGAAGAGAAAATCAAGAGGGAACTAGAACTCAAAGACTCTAAAGAACTTTTAAAGAATTTTTCTAGTGGGAGTAAGATTTTAGATGCCATCTTGATGTCTGAAAGAGGTTTGTATGACAAATTCGGCCTTGGATACAAGGTTGATGAAAAAGAAAGGGTTTGCAATACATTATTTGAGAAAAAGGATTTTAAGCCTAAAATGTTTTTTAAATGAAATTATTGCAAATACCATGGACATACATCTAGGACTTGTCCTATAAAGCGTAGGAGTCCATATACCATTAGGAATGTACAGATTTCGAAGGATTCCAATGACATTCCTAAAGGTAAATGGGTTCCAAGTAATAAAACTAACAAGAATGGATCTAAGAAAAAGTGGGTACCATCAAAAGATTGAGGACTTGCTTTCTTGTGGGCTTTCTTAAAGTCAAAGTAAGAAAAATGGGTGATAGATAGTGGTTGCTCCAAGCATATGACCGGAGACATGAAGAAGTTTCTCAAGCTATAAAAGAAAGATGGAGGCAATGTGAGCTTCAGTGACAACTCCAAAGGTAAGATTTGTGGAGTTGGCATAATAGGCAATGATGATTTCTCTATTGCTAAAGTTCTTTTTGTGCATAATTTGCTTAGTGTTAGTAAGTTATGTGACAAATATTTTAAAGTTTGTTTTGATTCTCGCATTTATGAAGTCATTGACATCAAAACCCATAAAAATACTTTTATTGGGTACCACAAGGGCAATGTGTACTTAGTGGACTTTAGCAATCAAAAAACTAAGGATCTTTGCTTATTTTCCTCAAAGGATGAGGATCTTACTTTATGGCATAGGAGAATAGGCCATGCAAGTATGGATGTTCTATCCAAACTTTCTAAAAAATGTTTAGTAAAAGGTTTTCCCAAACTCACTTTCAAAATTGAAAGTGTTTGTGATGCATGTGCTAAGGGCAAGCACTCTAGAAGTTCTTTAAAACCAAAAATATGATTTCAACTTCTAGACCATTATAACTTTTGCACCTTGATTTGCTTGGTTCAATAAGAACATCTTGCCTTGGTGGTTAACACTATTGTTTGGTTGTTGTTGATGATTATTCATGTTTTACATGGGTGTTATTTCTTATGCATAAATGTGATGCATTTGGTGCATTCATGCCATTTGCAAAATCATTACAAAATAAAAAAGGGTATACCATAACATGCGTTAGAAGTGATCAAGGTACCGAATTTGAAAATATCGATTTTGATAAATTTTACATTAAGCATGGAATTCAACATAACTATTTCATACCTAGGACTCCTCAACAAAATGGTGTTGTTGAGACGAGAAATAGATCATTGATAAAAATGGATAGGACCATACTTTGCAAAAATGATTTGCTTAGATATTTTTAGGCCGAAGTCATGAACACTTTTTTCTACATCATAAATAGGGCTATGATTATACCCATACTAAAAAAACAACCCTTATGAGTTATGGAAAGGTAAAAAACCCAACATATCATATTTTTATATATTTAGTTGCAAGTGTTATGTGCATAACAATGGCAAGGATAATTTGGGAAAATTTATTGCCAAATCGGATGAGCCAATTTCCCTAGGTTATTCAAACCATTCAAAAGCTTATAGGGCCTTCAACAAGAGAACACTCTTAGTTGAAGTATTCATTCATGCTATATTTGATGAATATGCTTCTAAGTGTGTAAGAAGGAATGATGATCATGTAGAAGCAATTGAGGACATGATAAATAACCTTACCTTGGAAGAAAAGGGTCATGAGCAACCAAAACAAGATGTTAAAGCCAATAGTCAAAAAGTGGTGACACCTACAATTAAGGAGATGGATGTACAACCAAGCATGAAATTTAGCCATTCCTAACATCCAAGGGTAAGGAGTGAAGTTAAGGAAACTTAAATCATTGGTGATCTTACCCAAGGAGTAAGAACAAGGTCCCAAATCCATAATACTTGTGAGTATGTGGCTTTGTCTTTGGTGGAACCCAAAGGCGTGGATAAAGCTATAGAAGATGAGCATTGGGTGCTAGCCATGCAAAAAAAATTCAATCAATTTGAAAAGAGTCAAGTATGGAGTCTGGTACCAAGGCCAAAGTACCATCCCGTCATTAGAACCAAATGGGTCTTCTGGAATAAGCTAAATGAGTCTAGAATCATGGTAAGGAACAAAGCTTGCTTGGTAGCTAAGGGGTATTCTCAAGAAGAAGGTATTGATTTTGATGAAACCTATGCTCTCGTAGCTAGATTAGAAGTAATTAGAATGTTACTTGCTTTTGCTTACTTTAAAATTTTCAAATGTTTTCAAATGGATGTCAAAAGTACATTTTTAAATGGCTTTATTCAAGAAGTTTATGTGGAATAACCTCCCGATTTTGAAAATCAAATTTTCCCAAACCATGTTTTTAAACTCAAAAAGGCATTGTATGGTTTAAAATAAGCTCCTAAAGCTTGGTATGAGAGATTGAGAAACTTTTTGATAGAAAATGGTTTTATAAAAGGAAAAGTTGACATCACTCTTTTTATCAAAAATCAAAAGACATTCTAATTGTTCAAATTTATGTTGATGACATCATATTCAGTGCTACTAATGAATCACTTTGCGAGGAATTTTCTCAATGTATATAAGGTGAATTTAAAATGAGTATGATAGGAGAGCTCAACTTTTTCTTAGGATTACAAATCAAGTAACTTGAGTATGGAACTCTCATTCACCAAATGAAATATGCTAAGGAGTTTCTCAAGAGGTTCTATATGGATGAATCAATGCCCCATAATACTCCTATGAGCACTACCATTAAAATGGAAGCGAATGCCAAAGGTAATTTTGTGGACTCTAAACTCTATAGGAGTATGATAGGTTCACTTTTATATTTGACTGCATCTGGGCCTGACATTCTTTTTAGTGTATGCATGTGTGCTAGATTCTAATCAAATCCTAAAGAATCTCATCTAGCATGTGTTAAAAGAATCATGAGATACCTAATGGATACACCAAATCTTGATTTATAGTATCCAAACTTTTCATTTAGTTGGCTATTCCGATGCGAATTTTGGTGGATGTAAACTTGATTGGAAAAGCGCAAGTGACACTTGTCAATTTTTATGATCATGCTTGTATCATGGTTTTCTAAAAATTAAAATTTTGTTGCATTATCAACCGCAAAAGTGGAGTATGTGGTAGTCGCAAGTTGTTTCACTCAACTTCTATGGATGAAAATGCAACTTAAGGATTATGTTTTAACTTTGCATTGCATTCTTATAAAATGTTATAACGCTAGTGCCATAAATTTGTCCAAAAACCCCATTCATCATTCTAGGACAAAGCACATAGATATAAGGCACCACTTTCTTAAAGATCATGCATCAAAAGGATATATTACACTTGAATTTGTTGGTACGAAGAATCATTTTGCGGACATCTTCACCAAGCCGCTTGATAAAGAAGCATTTTACAATATTCAAAGGGAAATAGGCATGATTGATGCCACTCGGATATAATCTGACATCAATCCCTTTTTTGCATGAGTAATTGTGTCCATATTTTGATGAACATGTGCCTATTTGATGCTAAGATGTGTTATGTGTGTTGGCGTGCTTAATTTATTGTGTTCTTGAATGAACTCAAAAGCGATTTAGTTCAATTTCAATTAATCTATTCATTTTAAGATTGTTTAAAGATCAATTTCATTGCCATGAATGCTTTACAGAATAAACATGTCATATATGCCATATGTGTTTTGCAAAAATTTCAAAAATTCCCTTGAACAAAACTTATGGATGCCATACGACCGTATGATCTATCACCATACAGCAGTATGACCCATTCCATTCAACCATATGACCATAAATCATATGACCGTATGCATCTGGCTGAAATTTTGAAAATTGTTATTGTCTTTTCATATGCCTGTATGCCCATAACCCCATACGGTTGTATGATGAGCGAAACTGGGCATTATAAAAGGGATTTTTTCATGATTTTTCATAATTTTCTCAACCCTAAACCTCACATACACCGTCTGCAGCTTCTCTTCCTCCTTTAACCCTAATTTTCAACACTTTGAGGTATTGAAACAAGTTTTTAATCTATTTTTAACCTTCAAATCATTATTTTCTCATCCTTTTCTCCATCAAAACCCCTAAAATCTCTTTTCCCCAAAGTTTTCCCAAAAAACCCTAAGTTTCAACTTTTTTAAAATTTCTCTCAAATATCTTTAGTTTGTGCTCAAATCCTTCAACATGAGTTCAAGACCAACTAGAGGAGGCTCAAAAAGGGGTAGATACAACCCGAAAGTGGCCAACACCTCAAAAGCCACTGGTAGAATGAGAATTAGGACTCAACTCCACCTCCTAGAATGGCAAATCTCCGACCTCAAAACTATGGGTTAGTGTTTACGAATCCTATGGAGATTACTAGATGTGATAACTTGTAAAATGGGTTAACCCATTGCATGAACACCTATTGACTTATTATTCCTAATGGAAAAATTGCATGTTAATGAAGAATTGTTGTAATTGATTAGGTGCATCTTTTCAATATGGCATTTCCCTACCATTTCACCCAATGTGTATGCTAATTTGACAATAGAATTCTTTTCTCCCTTCAGGATTATGAATGATGATGAATCTTTCAAGTTTTAGATAAGGAGGAAAGAATATCATGTCACTGCAAGAGAACTAAGAGGATATTTAGGCATTAGTTATGAGGGTTTGGCTTATGTTCCTAGGAATTGGGGTGCCAAAGTCACTCAGTGAAGGATGACCAATGGGTTTGAGTTGGTAAATAGCCAAAATGCCAAGGCATCATGCATAACTAGTGTGAGGATAAGGATGGCTCACAAGATTCTTATTAGTTCTCTTTTTGCTAAGGAGAACCATGATAAGATTTCAAGGGTTGAAATGTTCATATGTGATTGCATGCTCAATGATAGGAAGATGAATGGTGCTAGGTTTTTAATTGCCAATTGGAAGCACTATTTGACTAGAATATCCAGTTCTAGCAAGATTTATTGGGGGTGGGTTGTGACTCTTTTATCCACCGCATTGAACTTTTTTTTATGAGGACACTGACAAACAACATGTTATGCCAAGGAAAAAAGAAGGTTTTTTTTTATGCTAACACATGGAAGAATATGAAATTGACCAAACAGGTTGGTACACATTACACTCTTATTTCGAATTCCACTCCACCTTCGGCAGAGGAGATTGCAAGGCAAGCCTAAGCACAAGCTCAACTGGAAAAGTTGGATGAGTCCGAGTTCGAAGCAAGTGATGAGGAATCAAATGAAGAGTTCCAAGATAAAGTTGTGGATTTGGTTGAAGAGACCAATTAGAAGTTGGACAATTTCTGCCTTAAGGTCAATGGATAGTTTAGTACTTGGGATGATCGGATGACCTCATTTGCGAAGCGCCAAGATGATCTCATAGAGCAATAAGGTAAGATGTATGACATGCTTAGTGATTTGGTTCATCGCTTTCTTCCTCCTCCACCATCGAAAGCTTTAGCATACCATTCTCTATCCATTTCAAGCCAAACCCTTCAATTTTTATCTTTTTATTGCATATTTGAACTTTGTGTTTATTTTTATCACATTTTGGTACATTGGCCTTTATGCACTTATGCTTTAGTTTGTTGTGTTGAATATTTTGGCTTGGTTATATTGGATATTTATTTTGTTTAAACTTGTTTACGTTTATTTTGGATATTTAGTGTTTTATTTAGATATTTGATTTCATATTTATGGATAATTTGACTTTATCATTTCCTTGTGCTTATTACTTACTTTTTCCATATTTGGATGATACTATTTTCATAAATGATATTAACTTGATTGGTTTGAGTTTTCTTACCTTTTAGTGATGGCAAAAAGGGGAGAAATATGTTGGTTTCAAGCTATAGATATAGAGCTATATTGTATATCTTGTTATTGATGAGTATCAGTTTGATTTTAAGTGATTTTAAGCTATATTAAATATCTTTTGAGTATTAAAATGCATATTGGCTTTCATTTGATTTTTTATTCAAAATTTTTCAACAAAAAAGAAGGCACCTTGATAGGGGGAGTTATGCTCCATTTTTGCATAAAAACTTTGACAAAACTTAAAGATTAATTTTTGCATGCATTATATGTTTTTACTTGAAACTAAGCTAATGCTTTGTTATCATTAAAAAGTGGGAGATTTGTTGTCCTCCGTATTTTGATGATTCCAAAATTGTTAGTCTAGTTAATCCAATTATGTATAATGATTCAAAAACTTATAATTTATTGATGAATGAATATGAGAAGTGCATTTAGTGCATGAATATTGTTTTTGGTGCTTAGTATAACTGTACAAATACTTTGATTGAACTAATAAGGCTTTGAGAAATAAAGTATTAAGTTTGTACAGGAAACGGGGCTCATACGCCCCGTACGGAAATGCACCATACAACCGTATGGTCAAGTCCATACGCCCGTATGGCTAGAGGACCATATATCCATATAAAAAGATAATAGGATTTGGTCTTTATGGCTCAAGCCCATACAACTGTATGATTAGGGCATCATATGACCATATGGTCTCCAATGACTATATTTATTTCAAACTCACCAACTTCATACACCTATATAATTAAGGACCATAAGACCATATGGTATTAGTCTGATAATTTTTTTAAAAT
>CAOJBK012833435.1:0-10764 GCA_948294925.1 Codiaeum variegatum
AGAATAGATTCTGCTACAGGATACTTAAGGGACATATATATGTTTGATATAAGGAATGTTTTCATTTAAAGAACATATATACTAAATCCATTTAGGTTTTCATTTATAATCACAAGATGAGTGCAAGCTCTAGGGCATACACTACTAACAATCTCCCACTTACACTAGAGCTAATCGAGAGCCAATCAGTATAGTCTTTAAGACTCATCTTTTGAAGATGAATGTCTAACTGTTGGTTGACTAATAACTTTAGTCAATGGATCTATTATTGTACCAGCTAATGCTATTTTCTGCCTTATGTCTCCCAATGACCTTGTCCGAATACATGATGTTGCCTTTCGTTGTGTTTGGATTCCAGTGAGACCTCGGTTCCCTTGTTTGAGTAATGGCTCCTTTCCCTCCCCAGTATAGAGAAATCGATAATTGAATGGAAGGGACCACACTTAATTCTATAATGAACTTTTAATCCAAACACCTTTTACTTACAACATCTTATATAGAAAAAAACTTGGCATCTACAATAGAGTTTGCATCAATTTATTGCTTGGAACTTTTTCAGCAAACTTCTCCTTGATAATGGTCATATATAACTAATTTTCACTTCAATTCTTATCCATTATCCAATTCAAATTGCATTTTATATGCTTATTTTATTATTTTTCATCTTTCATAGGTCCAAATATCAGTCTAGAGCTAAGAAAAGTAAAAACATTGAATTTTGCATGCAAATAGAGGAAAAAGAAGCTGGAATAGGGAATCAAGGGCAATCACGGCTGTGATAAGAGCCTGTGACTTCTAGGCAAAATTGGAAGCACAATAACTGTTTGCCTGGTCATGACTGTGACCAGAGGCTATGATTCCCCATATAGCTACTATATTGAAAAAAAAATGGAATAAAGAGCTATATCACACCCTTGGTCACGACCGGGAGCACACAAAATTCCAGTAGTATAAATAGCAGACAACATAAAAACTTAGGGGACTTTTTGATAGTTTTGAAGTTTCTTAGTTCAAAACCCTAGAAGAGCTAAGTCATCAAGAAGCAGGATTTAGAAAGGATCACCACTTCACCATCAAGATCCAACTCAATATTCAACAAGGGTATTTAGGGTTTGGGTATAGATGTTAAGAATCCATATGGATTTCTTAACTCCTTTCTCTTTCTATTTTATTTTATGTTGTAATCTTATTGTTATTAGCTAAACACTCATAGTCTACCTAGATTAGATGAGAATTTGACATTTGTATGGATTAATCAACTATTTTCCTTAATGAATGTTTAGGGTTTTCTTCATGTATTGATTTTGATTTTCTACAATTTTCATCTTTAATGCATGCTTATGGATAATTAATGTTGCCTAATCTTTGCTATAGATAGAAACTTAGGTTTAGAACAATCAAAACTAATTGGGTTTGCTTTGTTTGCTAGAGATAAAAGCATAGATAACTAGGGTTCATGTTTATTTCACATGTTCTTAGTGCTTTTCTTAATTGATTGGTTGTAAGAAGAGATTCCCAACCTTTATTTAGGAATTAGGGGTTTGCTTGCTTGAGAAAGATTCAAACCTACTTGTTTGTGAAAACCCACTTATTGTTGACCTTGAATTTCATTGAGTTGTTGATTACCCATGGAATTTGCTCAAATACGAGTCGAAGTTTAGGTAGATGTTTCTCTCCTTGAATCTTATTCTTGTGTTTAATTTTCATTAAATTGTCAAATTAGTCAATTTAAGTCTTAAGTTTAGTTTAGTCTTAATCATTAATCAAAGAAATTATTAGTGAGACAATTGAGCTAGTGCTTGAGTAATTGAACTATCCAATCCTTTAAGAGAATGATACTGACACTCACTTGTTATATTACTTGGTATGACTTTGTGCACTTATGGGTGTTGTGATTTGCGCACATCATGTTTTTAGTGCCGTTGATGGGGATTGTGAATGGTTTAATACAATCAACATTAGCAACAAAACCAAAGCTATTGATTTAGCCTTTTTATTCTCTTGATTATTTAATTTTTTTGGTTATTCTTGGTATTCTATCTCAGATATTTGCATGACCAGAGCTGACTCCTTAGGCATACTCCCTTAGGATCCCGAGCTAGAAAGAACTCTAAGAAGGGAAAGGCATAAAAGGGAGTTAGCATTGGCTGGTGAAATTTCACCTCTAGTCAATCCTGAAGACAACTTTGAGGAGGAAGCTAAGGTCAAAGACCTAGAGGTACCACATGAAAACATGAAGGGTAACAATGGTGTTGACGGTGTTGAGGGAGTTAGGCACGCTATCAGAGAGAAAGTTGGTAATGGAAATGGACGTGAAAATGGTAACGACCAAGGGAATGGCCAAGCTGATAGAGTCCCGACCTGGCACACTATGTAAGATTTCGCAAGAGCATATCTCACGAATGTGGGTGGTCCAATCCTTCGGCCAGGAGTTGAACTAAAAAATTTTGAAATTAAGCCATCCATTATATAAATTATTCAAAATTCATGTCATTATGGTGTCCTTGCCCATGAGAACCCTCGTACACATCTTTCAGAGTTTGTGATATGCAATACTTTCAAAATGAATGGTGTTAGTGAGGAAGCTTTCAAGTTGAGGTTATTCCCCTTCTCTCTTTGGGATAACCCAAAATAGTGGCTCAAGTCTTTCCCCTCGGGCCATTTTACATCATAGGGCAATTGGTGAAAGCATTCTTGGAGAAGTACTTTCCTCCTACCAAGATCGCCAGGGTAAGGAATGATATCTACTATTTTACTCAACCGAAGGGAGAGTCCTTGGATGAAGGATGGGAGAGGTTTAAGGATTTTTTACTAAAGTGCCCTCATCATGGATTTTTCTTATGGCAATAAATGGAGACTTTCTCCAATGGGTTAACATACAGCAATAAGCAAAACTTAATCTTAGCTGGGGGATCTCTCATGCATAAGATAATCAAAGAGTTGAGAGACATAGTGGAAGAGATATCCTTGTCCTACTATCAATTGTTGCCTCCTCAAAGAGACTCTTCAAGGTTAAAGGTGCCGAGTGTTCACTAAATGGTCAATATGGCATCATTAGTGGCCCAAGTATAAGCCTTGATAAAGAAGTTTGATGCATTCACCACGAGTACCTCTAGGGCTCAAGCTTCATTTTGTAAGAGTTGTGGTGGTGATCATCAAGTGCAAGAATCTAACATTTTGGGGTCCATGGGGTCAAGTGGCTCAAGTGGTGGCTAAGAACAAGTAAACTACATGGAAAATATGAAAATGGGAGGACACAACCCCTATTCAAACACTTAAAATATGTGATGGAGAGATCATCCTAATTTCTCATAGAGGATCAATAATGAGCAAAGGGCTCCTCCACCCGGATTTCAACCAAGGCCTCCCATGCATCAATAACAACCCCATCCACCTAAGAAATCAAACTTAGAAGAAATGATGAAAAACTTCATTCAATTAATGGATACTCAATTCTAAAATCAAGAGGCAATTAATAAAAATACTCAAGCCTCTTTACAAAATTTGGAAAATCAAGTGGGGAAAATTGCAAAGCTTTTAAGTGAGAGAATACTAGGTGCATTGCCTAGCAACATCGAGGCAAACTCGAGGGAGGAGCTAAAAGCTATTACTCTAAGGAGTGGAAAAATAGTGGAGGGAGGAGTTAGTGGGAAAGAGGAGAATGAGGGGAGTAAAGATGAGGAACCCCACCATGTTGAGGTGGAAGTGGAAGTTAAGAAGGAAAAAGAAGAGAGCAAGTAAGAGGAGCTTCCAAAAGAACCAACGCTGGTCAAGGAGTACAAACATAGGGTTCCATATCTAGAATGTCTATAAAAGGACTGCTTAGAGGCCCAATTTGGTAAGTTCCTTGAACTATTTAAGCAAATTCATATAAATATCCCCTTTCCCAAAGCATTTACACAAATTCCTACGTATGCAAAATTTTTAAAAGAGCTTATCTCTAACAAGAGAAATCTCGAAGAAGTATCTATGGTGCATTTATCCGAGAAGTCTTGAACAATTATTCAAAGAAGATTGCGAAAGAAATTACAAGACCTCGGTAGCTTTAACATTCATTGTCTCATTGGCAATCTTGGACTTAAGTGGGTATTAGTAGATTTAGGGGCTAGTATTAGTGTAATGCCTTACCATGTGTTTAAAAATCTTGCTATCAGGGAACCAAAGCCAACACAAATGACAATTCAACTAGTTGACAAATCCGTTATCTCTCCAAAGGGAGTAATTGAGGATGTGTTAGTTAAAGTTAGGGAATTCATATTCTCGATTGATTTTGTTATGTTGGAAATGGATGAGGACATGAATGTCTCTTTGATTTTAGGAAGACCATTCCTAAACACTGCCTGTTCCATCATTGATGTCCATGAAGGTACCCTCACCTTAAGGGTGGCTGAGGATAAAGTGATTTTTAATGTAACTCAATCCATGAAACACCCTTCAATTTTTTTTTTATGAGGGCCCATGTAAGGATCTTTGTGAGTATGAGTTCCTCAACTTTATTACTAACTTTACTTTCAAGGACCCCCTTAAAAGGTGTCTTGTGTAGGAAAAGGTAGAGGCAGAGGACGTGGAAGCAAAGGAGGTGCTGAAGGAGGTAATCAAAGTGGAGGTGATCAAAATGAAGAAGGCAGTCAAGGCGGAGGTGATCAAGATTCTTTATTGGTGAGTCCAATACTAGTTGTGCCTAAGAAAGAAGGAATGACAATTTTTACAAATGAGAAAAATGATTTAATTCCTCAAAGGACAGTAACCAGGTGGAGGGTTTGTATAGATTATCGGAAGCTGAATGATGCCACCCACAAGGATCATTTCCCACTACTTTTTATTAACTAAATGTTGGAGCATTTGGTCAGACACTCTTTCTATTATTTCATTGATGGCTTGTCAGGGTACTTTCAAATCCCCATTGCACTAGAAGACCAAGAGAAGACTACTTTTACTTGTCTCTATGGAACTTTTGTTATAGGAGAATGCCCTTTGGTCTTTGCAACACATTGACTATATTTCAAAGGTGCATGATAACTATTTTTTATGATTTGATTAAAGAAATAATGTAGGTCTTCATGGATGACTCTCCATCCATGGGGATAGCTTTGAGAGTTTTCTTACGAGGAAACGAATCTTGTACTTAATTGGGAGAAATATCACTTCATGGTGGAAGAGGGAATAGTTCTAAGGCATAAGATTTCTAAAGATGGAATTGAAGTGGATAGAGCCAATGTGGCTACTATTGAGAAGCTTCCTCCACCATCAAATGTTAAAGGCGTAAGGAGTTTTCTTAAACATGAAAGATTTTATAGAAGATTTATCAATGATTTTCCATGATTTCTCGCCCTCTCACTAGGCTTTTGGAGAAAGATGTGGAGTTTAATTTTGATGAAGAGTGTCTATTTGCCTTTAATTCTCTGAAGGAGAAGCTTATCCATGCTCCTATAATGGTGGCCCCGGATTGGGGACTTCCATTTGAATTGATGTGCGATGCAAGTGATTTTGCGCTAGGAGCCATTTTAGGGCAAATGAGGGAAAAGCATTTTTAACTAATTTATTATGCAAGTAAGACCCTCAATGATGCATAAGTTAATTACACTACCACCGAAAAGGAGCTTTTGGCAGTCGTGTTCACCTTTGAAAAATTCCATTCTTACCTCATTTTATCAAAGGTAGAGGTATACACAGACCATTCAGCCTTACGGTACCTCTTTGCTAAAAATGATGCCAAGCCTAGGCTTATTCGGTAAGTGTTGTTGCTCTAAGAATTTGATTTAGAGAATGAAGACAAGAGGGAGCTAAAAATTTAATGATAGATCACTTGTCAAGGTTGGAAAATCCAGAGCTTGAGAACCTAGAAAATAGGGACATTCAAGGTACCTTCCCGGATGAGCAACTCCTCGAAATGGTAAGTAAGGTATATGAATCTACCTCTTCTTCTAGTATTCCATGGTTTGCCAATTTGGAAAATTATCTTACTACAATGAAAATCCCAAAAGGTCTAACCTTTCAACAAAAGAAATAATTCTTTTCGCTTTTAAAATATTTCATTTGGGAGGACCCTTTCTTATTTAAATTGTGTTCTGATAAAGTGATTTGGAGATGTGTGGCTTGGTCGGAGACCTTGAAAATTTTATACAAATGCCATGGAGGAACAACTAGAAGACACTTTGGTCCCGACCAAACAATTGAAAAATAGTCGGAAGCCGATTTTTATTGGCCAATACTTTTCAAGGACAACCATGAATGGGTAAGAAAAGGTAATCCTTGCCAAATGTCATGTAATATTTCGACCTGTGATGAAATGCCCCAAAATGGTATTTTAGATTGTGAAGTTTTTGAAGTGTTTGGTATTGACTTCATAAGCCCTTTTCCTAACTCTTTTAGCAATAGGTATATTTTAGTGGTTGTAGACTATGTGTCTTAGTGGGTAGATGCACAAGCTCTACCAAAAAATGATGATTAGGTAGTCATTAAGTTTTTAAAGAAAATTGTTTTCTCGTTTTAGCACACCCAAAGCCATCATAAGTGATAGGGGACACATTTTTGTAATGCTCAATTAAGCAAAGTTCTAAAAAAGTGTTGGGTTACCCACAAATTCGCTACCCCTTTTCTCCTCCAAACTAGTGGACAAGTCGAGAACTCAAATAGAAAGATCAAAAGAGTCTTAGAGAAATCCATTGAGTATAATAGGAAGAATTGGTCGAAAAATTTAGATGGCGCTCTTTGGGCTTGTAGGATGGCATATAGAACCCATATTGATTCTACCCCTTTTCGGCTAGTTTATGGGAAGGCATGTCTTTTGCCCGTAGAAATTGAGCACAAGGCCTATTGGGCCATTAGCAGAATTAACTTTGATTTGGAGTGTGTAGGTGAAAAAAGAAGGCTCTAATTTAATGAGCTTGAGGAACTCTGATTGGAGGCATATGACAATGCAAGGATGTATAAGGAACAGACTAAGCATTGGTATGATGCAAGGATCAAGCAAAAGTGCGATTTTGTAGTAGGTGATAAGGTATTAATTTTTAACTCTTGCTCGAGGTTATTCCCAGGAAAGTTTAAATCTTGATGGTTCGGTCCATTTGTGGTTAAAGAAGTGTTCCCTCATGTTGCAGTTGAACTAAGTCATCTCGAAAAGGATGATTTTAAGGTCAATGCCCAAAGGTTGAAATTATACTTGGACAGGGGGAAACTCTTCGAGTTTAAGGATGTTTGGTACCTCCAAGAGGTGGGGTGAAAAACTCACCTAATGTCCATCAAAAATGATGTTAAAGAAGCATTTAGTACGAGGTAACCTACTAATGAAAGATTTACTTTACTTTTCTTAATTTAGTTTTAGTTTTAATTTTCTTATTTTTCATGTGTAAAGAGATAATGCGCTTAATTGGAGATTTTACAGGAATTTTGCACTTAAAACGATGTGGAATGGTAAGTGGTTCGAGCCACAGAAAGTGACAAAAATCCATGGAATAAACCAAGGGTAAGTTAGGGTAAAAATGCATGAAAAACTATTTCTTTTCGTGCTGAAATTTACTTGGTACAGTATCTCCCCAATAAGTCACGGTCGTGACTAGAGGGTGTGATTTCAAGGGAGGCTACTATATTGAAAGTACGTAGGCTATGGCGAATCACAGCCTGGATCATAGTTGTGACTAAGGGTGTGATCCAGTCCCTCACTACTGTTTCTTAACTTCTTGTCACAGGCAAAAGTCATGACCTAGATCACGATCGTGATTGAGCTGATGACCTCGATAAATTTTTGTAGAAACAGTGGGGCCAACATAAAAATTAACAGTTTTTAAACTCCTCTTCACCCCAAACTTCATTTTTCATGATACTCAATTCTCATACCCTTTCAAATCACTCTAGTTTCTTCTGATTTCTTAAAAAAATCAAGGATTCAAGCAAATCTTTCAGTCCTTTCTAGATTTATCAAGGTTTTTTCTCTTTTCTTTGTTCTTTACTCCAATTTTTATTGATTGTTTAAGTTTTTGGGTTTATGCTAGAAATTGCATGTTAGGCTTTTATTTTGCATTTTTGTTTATTTGTTTGTGTTAATTGATATGTCTACATCTTTAATTTCTATTTAATTACATTGGATTGTCTTCAATTTGTGTTATCTTTATATATATAGTCTAGGTTTTATTTTGATTTTTCTTGATAATCATTTATGAATTTTTATTTTAATTGCTTTAAAACCTTGAATCCTTATTGTTTAATAAATTGAGAGTGGTTTGAGTGTTTATTTTAGTTGGTTGTGGTTGTTTGAAATTGTGCATGCCATGTGTTCGATAAAATGCCAAAGTGACTTGGGTGTTTGATTTCATTTGAAATTCAACACTTTTTGTGTTGTTTTACTTTTTAAAATGTGCCCTTGCTTTAGTAGTATAAACGGCACACTGAGCAAATTGTTCCTAATTCTCACTTTTTTATGCTCCTAAGCCAATGTGTTTTTATGCCATGTTGTTGTTGGTTAGTGTTGAGTGAGTTGGGTCCTTTTTGAGCATAATGGCCAAGCATTTGGTGCTTGCAACATTTAGAAATAAAACATGCCCTCTCACTCAATACTTATGTTTAACACAAACACACACCTTACACTCCTTGTGATGTTTTGAAATTTACCACGAACTAAATGTGGGGGTGGCACTTTTAGGGGGGGACTTAGGATATATTTGGGTATTTTTCTATTTTTTGTAGGTTGGTAACAACCTATTTTTAGCCATTACCATGTCAAATCTTCATTATTTTTTATACAAACTAACCACTAATAACCTATCATGGAAACTTTTCCTTGGTCATTTTTTGTGCTGTTTTGCAGATAATGACTTTGAAGAAAGGCACTATTGCATCCCAATACTCAAAGGTCACGGGAAAGCACCCAAGGTCTTCCTCCCTTTCCAAAAAATAGTAAAAAAAATACAACATTGGCAAGGAGACCACTACACCCACCTTCTCCATCACCCTCACCATCACCATCGAGATGTGTGGATCAGCCATCTTTCAACCCCAACTACCTGAATGTCTAGTTCTGCGAACAATGGTAAAAGGATAGATTGAATCCATTGGGCAACAAACCTTTCTATGCATAGCATGTACCAGATTGGGATCCCTTAGTCAGCTTACTCGAGTGTGAGCAAATGTGATCTATGCTAAGTCAGCCTGGATGGAAAAACCTTTATATGACATTCATGAAATCTCTTACTGTGAGCTCACACTGGAGTTTCTCTGCACCTTTCACTGGCAAAAGAAGCAGTCCAACCATTCTCAGTATGTTATAGAGTTTAGGTTGAGGGGAAGGGACTTCCTCAAGAGCGTTAATGATCTAGCAGTAGACTTCAGATTGTACATACCTAGGGAAGCTAGCTCCAAAGTTTACTAGTGGTCGGAGGTGGAATTTTACAAGGACCTACCCAAGCGAGAGAAAGCTTGGAGGAAATTGGCATCGGGATCATGGAAGGCAGCAAAGAGTAAGGCCTCCAAATTCAAGGATCCAGAACTATGCTTTATTAATTACATTCTCAGTTGGTCCATCTCCCCCCGCTCTGAATCCGGGGGACATGTCTACAAGAAGGACCTATTCTTTCTTTACTGCTTGAAAATAAATGTAAGGGTGAATTTGGCATATTCTCTCATTTGGATTTTGCATGATCAATCCATCAAAGAGGCATCGAGAAGTCTCTATGGTGGTTCTTATATTATGAGTTTGGTTCAAAAATTAAGGATGATTTACGTAGTAGATGATATGACTATTGATGGTCTTGTAGCATTGGTTGACACAGAGAGTATTAACAATATGCTCAAGAAAGAAAAGGAGAAGCACTGAGCTACAACTGCAGATTCATCATCTTTTAATGATGAGGCTCCTTCCCTATCTTCTACTTTGAGACATAGCATAACAGATAGTTTATAGTCCATTCAAGCTAACATCAGACACCTTCAGCATCAGCAGCAGGACATTCTGAAGGAGTTGTAAGAGAAGCGCCACCAGCGCTCTTAGTTCCCTAAGGCCATCTACAAACTCTTGAAGCAATATGGATTAAAGAAGATCAGGCATTCTACTTCACCGCCTGACCTGCCAGCTCTTCCTTTACTCCAAACACATGGCAACTAGGTGCATCCTCTTCTATACCATTAGCGTCAGTTCACCCTGGTGCTTTATCTTCAGGATCGCCTATGGTGGACCTAGAGAGCTTAGAGCTAGAGACTGAGAACCATTCTAGTAGCCCACCAAACATTACATCTCACTCCAGTCCTGAGCCAACAACAGAGTCTGGTTTTGATGGGGACTACGATAGTAGCGATGATGATGAGGGTTCCTTGACCTTCTAGTCGAGGGATTATTTCTCTTTACTCTGGTTTTTTATGTTTTTCTTTATTTGGATATTTGTACTTTATTTAATTTGGATATTGGTTTCTATTTGTTTTTGTTTATGTTTTTATTTGAACTTGATATTGAATTGTTATATTCTTTTATGGTTTCGATGTGAAACCAAGACTAATCTTGATATGTAGCACCTAACTTCATTTTTAGCTTGGACTATAAAATTAAGGAAGGTTGGACACCTTTCATTCTCAGGGCAATACTCTTCCCCTCTCTCTATTCTCTTTATTATTTTTACACACATTGGGGACAATGTGTGGTTTAAGTGTAGGTGGTGAATTGTATTTGGATTGCATGATTGTATGTTTTATTTTTTTTTATCATCCATGAATACCTAAAAACAAGTACAATAAAACTAAGCACAATACATCATAGGTTCCATTTGCATTTTGATAGGA
>CAOJBK012833481.1:0-12434 GCA_948294925.1 Codiaeum variegatum
CCTTTTAGTTTATGTGGAATCTTTTGATCACATAATGCTTTGGAAGCACTCCTCCATTTCATCCACCCCGCTTTGATCCGATGAGCAACATCCCCCTCACAATTTCCATCTTCTTACAAGATAGATCCTATGTATCTGAAATGTGTGCTTTTAGATATGGCAACGCCTTCTAAACACACGTCCATCTGCTCCTTCCTATTACCTTCACTAAATTTACAATGCATATACTCAGTCTTCTTTCGACTAATTTTGAAGCTTTTGGTCTCCAATACACTTCTCTATTACTCTAACTTCCCCTCAACTCCTTCTCGAGTCTCATCTATAAGCACTATATCATCCGCAAACATTATACACTAAGAGATTTCCTCTTATATGTCCTTTGTCAATTCATCCATAACAATAGTGAAAATATAAGAGCTTAAAGTTGATCCTTGATGTAATCCAATCGTGATAGAAAAGTCTCTTGTATCACCCTCGGCCGTACGTACACTATTAACCGCCTCATCATACATATCCTTAATTACTTGAATGTATCTAACTGACACATTCTTACATTTGAGAGCCCATCATAAAACATCTCGTGGCACTCTATCATACCCTTTTTCCATATCAATAAACACCATGTGTAGATCTTTCTTCATCTCTCGATATTTCTCTATCAGCCTTCAAATAAGAATGATTGCTTCCATAGTGGATCTTTCAGGCATAAAGCCAAATTTGTTAGCCTTGATAGATGTGCAACTCTAGATACACTGCTCTATAACTCTCTCCCATAACTTTATGGTGTGACTCATGAGTTTGATCCCTCTATAATTTGAGCATTTTTAATTATCTCATTTATTCTTAAATATTGGAACAACAATACTTCTGCTCCAATCATTTGGCATCGTTTTTTATACCAAATTCTTGTTCAATAATTGAGTTAACCAATCCACCTCTATATCTTTTAAGCATTTCCACACTTCGATAGGGATCCCATCTGAGCCATATGCTTTACCTGCTTGCATTTTCTTCAATGCTTCCTTAACTTCAGAGGATCTAATTCTTCTAGTATAGTTCACATTCTTCTCAATCGTCGTATGATCCATACTTATTTGGCTTCCATCTTGACTTTCATTCAAAATGCCCTTGAAGTAACTCCTCCAACTTTCTTTAACATCTTCCTCCTTGACCAAAATTTTGTCACCATTGTCCTTGGTACACTTAACTTTGTTCAGGTCTCACGAGCTCCTCTCCCTCATCTTTGCCAGCTTGTAGACTTCCTTCTCACATTCTTTCGTCCCTAACTTTTCATATATCTTATTATAAAATTGTGCTCTAGCTTGCCTCACTGCCTTATTTCCTTCTATTCTTGCTTTTTTATATTGCTCATACGCAACTCCACTGTCACAGTTTGGCAATTTCTTGTACCATTCCCTTTTACTCTTGATTGCTATTTGGATCATATCATTCCACCACCATCCCTCCTTTAATGGAGCATGTCCTCTACTCTCCCCCAAGATCTTCTTGCTAACCTCCTAAAGCTTCTCACTCATGGCTACCCACATATCATTAGCTTCTATATGTGAACTCCAAGGTCGCATGTTGCACAGCTCATTTCTGAATTTCTCACACTTCTCCCCTCTAAGTTCCCACCACTTTATCCGTTGAGCATAGGTATTGGATGACCTCCTAGCTTGCCATATCATTTTGAAGTCCAACAATAACAACCTAAGTTGGGTTATTAAAGCTTCACTCGGAATGACTTTGCAATCCTTACAAAAAGGCTTTGTTAGACTTCCTTATGAGTAAGTAGTCAATTTGACTCTTATTATACCTACTTTTAAAGGTAACCAAATAAGATTCTCTTTTCAAGAAACATGTATTTCCCAAAAGTAACTCATAATTCATTGCAAAATTAAGAACGCTCTTCCCCTCTTCATTTTTACTCCCATAGCCAAAGCCCTCATGAGTCTCTTCATAACCACTTCGGTCATTTCCCACATGACCATTTAAGTCTCCACCAATAAAAACATTCTTCTCAATTGGTATGCTTTGCATGACATTATCCATGTCCTCCCATAACTTCTATTTGCACTCAAAATCAAGACCAACTTACGATGCATAAGCACTAATCACATTAAAAACTTTTCATTCTAAAACTAGGTTAACTACAATAATCCTATCCCCCACTCTCCTCACCGAAACTACCGCATCCCTTAAAGAACTATCTATAATAATGCCTACCCCATTCTTACTCCTCTCCCTTCCCGTGTACCATAATTTATACCCTTTTCCAACATCCCTGCTTTTCTCTCCTACCCACACAGTCTCTTGAATACAAGCTATGTTCACTCTCCTCCTTTCTAAAGTGTCAACTAGCTCTATAAGCTTACCTGCAAGGGGTCCTATGTTCCAAGTGCCTATCATAATTCTAGTCTCCGCTCGTACTCTCCTCTTCCCTCTCCTAGAGTGGTGCCTAGTCCTAATGCTATCAAAAGCTTCCAAGCTAGTCACACTATCACTATTGCTACTAGAAAAAAAAAATATTTCTAGAACTAGCCATCTCTCTACCACTATATATATCTCTATCTCTATCTAGAACTAGCTTCTTTATCCACTCCCACTCATGATGTGGGAACCCTTGCTCACTTAGCGTCATATCTGAGCACCGATATGACGTGTCACTTTCAAGGAACGCCCTACGCCCTTGCCTATTTCTCACTACACCCGGGTTCCGATATAGCGCGTCGTAAGTAGGGGACGCCCCAATGTTTAAAATATCAAATTAAGGACTATTTTTTCATTTGCTTGTTATTATGTGATTATAATTTTGAAATCCAACTTGAACTTATAGGGTGAAATCTTGTCTCCTATCTACTCAATAAAACTACAATTTAATGCCTTTTCCAACTAATAGGTATAGGAAAATATTTTGTCTATTACTAATTTCTCTTACAATATATCATAACTTTATATTCACACCTTTATAATTGGAATGAAGCAGTATCTCAATCATTATTTAAAAATCATTCTTTTAACTTAATTTATTTGTATCTTCCGAGTAAGAAATTTCTACTACAAGCTTGTAGACGTACTTTTAGACGTAGCATAAACGAGCAACAAATGAAGTAATATTGAAGTTCATTCTTTAGTTTGAAATACATGTTTGTGGATTTATACTCATTTCAAGCAATTTCGAGAGGGACAAGCCATTCAGATACGTATTTTATATTCATCAAACTTTTAACATAAAATTGAATTAATAATTTCTTAATAATAATAATAATAATAATAATAAAATGCGGCGAGCATCATATATTATTTGTGTAATTAAATTATTCAATATGGTTGTATGCTAAGTGCTTGAGAGAATAGCATAAACGACATAAGTACATTTAATTTAATATTTCAAAATCGTACAAGCAAATTATAAATTACAAAACTAATATTTGCTAGAAAATTGAATATATTTATATGTAAATTGAACTCATAAGTTGAATATTTTTGTGGGGGATAAGTCATCTGCCGCTTATAAAACTTTATACGGTTGGATCGATGATATTATTTGTCTAAATTGAATATTTTCAAATGTTGTATCTTTATTAAGAGTAGAGTCCCTTAAGCTACACAAAATAGATAAATTTTCATTTGAAATACTATTTATGGCCACAATTTAATAAAAATTTATCACTCAACCAAATTAACTTGAGCCTAAAAAATGCATTTTTTTACTTAAAAATATTGTTATTTGCAATAAGGTTAAATTTTATTAATTATCATTCTATGTAGACCTTACAGGAATGCATCACAAGCATAAGTTACACATAAATGAGCTCCTCTAAATAAATTCTTCCATCAATATTATAATAAATGTATTCGTATTATCACCACTTGTGAGATAGAGATAGAAAATTGCAAGATTTATTATCTAAAATGAATGGTAACAGATGACTTGGAAAAGAATACCAATTCAATCTATCGACAAAATACTTCCAAAGGGAGGCATAAAAACCTACAAGATAGGAAAAATACTTCCCAAAGGGAGGTACCAAAGACCTGCAAGACAGGCAAAAGACTTCTCAAATGGAGGCACTAAACAAGACAAACAAAAGATTTCCCAAAGGGAGGCACTAAAGACATGCAAGACAGGCAAAAGACTTCCCAAAGGAAGACACTAAAGACCTGTAAGATAGGAAAAAGACTTCCCAAAAGGATGCACCAAAGACCTGCAAGACAGGCAAAAGACCTTCCAAAGGGAGGCACCGAAGACCTGCAAGATAGGCAAAATACCTTCCAAAGGAGGCACTAAAAACTTGCAAGACAGGCAAAAGACATTCTAAGGGAGGCACTAAAGAGAACTTGAAAAAACTGACCTCGTCTATATGGAGGGTCAGAAAAATAAAAAGAACCCACCTAAAAGGATGAAAATGCCTCACCTAAAAAGAGGGCAAATAAATAGATAAAATTGTCTCACCTAAAAAGAGGTCAAATGATAATTTTAAATACTTCTGTCGGATGGTTTATAAAATATTTTTGCCTTACTTAGGATGGTCAGATCGTAAGGAAATTTACATGTTTATTGCCGTAATGTGGAAGTAGGCTCAGTGAGACATCACCCTAAAGGGGAAGTAGGCTTAGTGAGATCTCACCCCAAAAAGGAAGTAGGCTTGGCAGCCCTCACCCCAAATGGGAAGTAGGCTCGATGAGATCTCACCTAAAAAGGGGAAGAAGTTGAAGAGATATTGAACTCTCAAGAAGCATGCTGAATGAGTGCCACGTGTCATTACATGAGGCTAGGTGATAAATTTCTCGCTCTGAATTAAAATAGCCGAAAGATGGGCTTGACCTCGCCCACAGTTGTACTCGAACTGCCTACCCCTCAGTCTTTGACTGGAGTCTATTGGAGGTACATGTAATAACCTTGACCTCTACTCCACCAACTCAAAACCATGATAGTGGCCCATAGTCATTAAGAGTTAGGGTTCGGGACCTCGTCCTAAGAAAAGAGTTTGGGGCTCGGCCCTAGACAATTATGAAAAGATAAGTATGCTAGTGGATAACTCTTAATATCTTGTTCTAATCCCTAAGATTTTTGGATCTTAATCCACTCCACTATCCTATCTTGTAGGATTTGACAATTATCAATACAGGTATATAAGCTAATCTAGACTACTGAAAACAGGTTTGCGAGGTCTTTTACAGTTCACTGGGTGGAAATCAACGACTAAATTTCATCAGTTATAAATATATTATTTTATTAAATTAATTAGTATTAAAATCACCTGCTGAAGCCATGATAAAACCTTGATTCAAAGCTCCATCAGAATTGACCTTGCACATCTCCGAAGGTGGTATACTCTGCAAAAAGAAACTAATAAGGAGACTCAAAATTTGAAATCAAACTCCAAGCTAATTTCAAAAGCAAAATATCATTCTGAGACCTTTTTTATGTGGGTAGTAATTGAGGGACAATAAAAAATATCATAGATATCAAAAGCTTGAGAAGCACATGCCATAGCTTTGATTTTCATCTTCACCGGCATATTTGTTTTCTTTTACTATTCTTCTTCCTCCCAACATTTCTCCCTCTCTTTCTTGAATCTCATAAATGATTCTTTAATTTATTTTATATACATGATGAAGTAGGATTTTATAGTGTAGAGACATAGACAAACAACATCTGACAAACTCACTAGAACTTCCATATATAAGGAGCATGCCATAAACGTGTGGTTTGCTTTCATATTTTTTTTACTAACTTTTATCGAGGGAGAAGTTGGCAAATATAGAATTATGCTTAACAGTTTTAGATTTCCATTTAAATCCAACCTTGTCACATTAGTTATTTGTGCTAACTTTTGCAAAACCTACTTCAACTAGAGAATAGACAAAACACATCCTACTCCAAACCCATTTTGTGCTTTTACCTCAATCGTTCAAGCATCTCCATATTGGGACTCATAATTATTCCATTTCTAGGAGTGGAAAGTTGGAACCAAAATTAAAATCCAAATCAAAATCAAAATAGAAACCTAAATCTAAATCAAAATTTGAAAGAAAATAAAAGTTTACATCTAAATCGAAATGAAAATACAAATGGATTTGATAAGCTCGACCTCTACTCCACCAACCTTAAGCCACGATAGTGGCCTATAGTCGTTAAGGGCTAGGGCTTGGGATCTCATCCTAAGGAAAGAGTTTGGGGCTCGACTCTAGACAGTTATGAGAATATAAATATGCTAGTGGATGACTCATAATATCTCGCTCTGATCCCTAAGATTATGGGATTCTAATCCACTCCACTATCTTATTTTGTAGGACTTGATAGCTATCACCTAAGGTATATAAGTCTACCTAGACTATTGGAAATGAATTGATCACACTAAACTCTCTCTTTACTATATTGTATTTCTCACAGAAAGATTACTGACTTAGGTATCAAAGTAGTCTTCCAGGCCACCGGCCTAGACCCCTCTAACTATTATTTTGTAGGTTTATGGGATCGTTTACAGTTTACTTGGTGGAAATCGAACGGACTCAATTTCATCATTGGTGCGGTGAGCATGGAACACGACCTATAGATCAAAATGTTTGGTTAGCTTTTTGATTAATGGAATTTAACGAAGGAATAAACAAATATGGTATGTTTCCAAAATTATGGCTTTTAATAAAAATTCTACTCTACTTTGTGGAATTTTGATTTTGAGTGTTTGTTTGATCGATCGACAAATATCGATTTTAAATACATGATTAACAATAAATATATGCTTTTGTTGTGGTTTAAGTGGAGTCCATAAATTTTCTTGCTAATCAAAACCATTTTTTCTGCCTAAATAACCAAAACCAATTTATTGAATATTACTAGTAATGAATTGATTTGTTTATAACTCTTAAAATAGGGTATGTGTTTTCCATTATGTTGTAAAATGATTTTGCTTTTTATTCGGCAAAAACGAAAAAGGTCTCTTATCAATATTGACCTAATTTAAAATTAGACTCGCTGAGTTTGAATTGAGAATTAGTTGATAAGCAGCAATTTTGTCCACTCATGTCATTATTTGCCTATGAATCATGAACATGCACATGAGTTAAATGGCTTTTAAAAAAAATAATGCCGATAAGTGATAGTGTGACCAAGAACTAAAGTGGGACCAAGAAATAAAGGAAACCCAAGAAATAAAATCTCAACCCTATGAGCTTACGGTGCTGACTAATCCAATTGGTACAGTGAATTCATGATGAACATGGTGAGTTTTCTCATACCCCCATTTACTATGTAACATTTTATGAATCCAATAATTGAAGTAATCTTCTATTAAAAAATAAACTAATAATTGCCAAAATATTTTTGATCATGTTGGTAATCTCAAATATGTTTTGATTCCAATACACTGCAAAAAAATTTGCAGTAAATTCATGATTATTAAACTACATGTTTGATAAAATGTTAAGTTTGCTAGGGTAATTGGCTATGAGTTGTGGGTTATGCAAAGATCAAAGAAAATGAGTATTTTGATATGATAAGTTTAATTTATTTAAAATATTTTTACACAAGAAAGATTTTGAATTCCTTAAGAAGTGATGACTTATTGCAAGTGTTAGGCAATGCCGAGGCTGCCATGGTTTCAATATTGATATCTAGGAATCCGACGACGGCAATAGAGATAATAGGATCCATAGTTACGAAAATGGGCGTAGTGCTTTTGCAGCGAGGCAAAGAAGATATCCAAGATTACAACTCATTGATAGATAAAGTATTGAAAGTTCTCAATTAGAGACCAAGAATTTACCAAAAGCGGATGGGGATTTGTGAGCATCTCTTAATGGAATTAATTAATTAATATTGTCCCTAGCTTTATATTCCTTGCTAAATCAAGTTAATTTGTCGATCAAATATAAATTGAATTGACAAAGAATATGCTGATCAAATTCAATGTAACTGGGATAAGACTTATTTGAGTTGCATTAATGGAGCTTAAAAAATATTTGAATTTAATCATAAACATATTAGCTGCAAATTTAACGGCATTCCATAATATTACTTATGCCTGCAGTCAAGTAAAGAATTTAAACAAACCACAATTAGTTGTTAGCTTTATGCTCTTGAAGGGAAGTGAATAGGCTTAAGCAATGTATTCATTTATTGACTTCCACCTATGTCAGATAGTAATTCTTATAATAGACCACTAATTTTTTCCAAATGGGTGGTTATCAAATATTAATGATAAGTAATGACTTATGGGAAAGTTAACATGAGAATAGTTACAAACTTGAAGAATAGTGGTCACATTCTGTAATGAGCTTTAATTCATTTTGATGGCTTTATGCCCTCTTTATACCAATAAGACATACTCTATTATTATATTGGTCAAACTATATTTTATCAAGGGTTATATAATTATAATTTACAAAACTAATATTTATTAGAAAATTGAATATATTTATATGAAAATTGAACTCATAAGTTCAATATTTTTGTGAGGGATAAGACCTTCGCCGCTCATAAATCTTCATAGGTAGGATCGATGATATTATTTATAGAGCTCTTTAAGGTACAAACAAAATAGATAAATTTTCATTTGAAATACTATTTGTCGCCATAATTTAGTAGAAATTTATTTTTGCTCAAACCAATTAATTTGAGCCTAAAACATACTATTTGTGCTTAACAATGTTGTTGTAAGGTTAAAATTGTATTACTTGGAGACCTTACATGAATTAATCACAAGTATAAGTTACACATAAATGAGAACCACTAAATAAATTCTTTCATCGATGTTATAATAAATGTATTCTATTATCTCTACTTGAGATATAGAAAATTGCATGATTTATTATCTAAAAAGAATGGTGATAGATAACTTAGAAAAGTGCACCAGTTCACTTAAATCCTACGGCAAAAGACCTCCAAAAGGGAGGCACCAAAGACTTGCAAGACAGGCAAAAGACCTCGCAAAGGGAGGCACCAAAGACCTGTAAGACAGCCAAAAGACCTCCCAAAGGGAGGCACTAAAGACTTGCAAGACAGACAAAAGACCTACAAGACAGGCAAAAGACCTTCCAAAGGGAGGCACCAAAGACTTGCAAAACAGACAAAAGACCTGCAAGACAGGCAAAAGAACTTCCAAAGGGAGGCACCAAAGATCTGCAAGACAGACAAAAGACCTCCCAAAGGGTGGAACCAAAGACCAGCAATACATGCAAAAGACCTTCCAAAGGAGGCGCCAAAGACCTACAAGACATGTGAAAGACCCTCCAAATGGAGGGACTTACAAAACAGGCAAAAGACCTTCTAAGGGAAGCACCAAAGACCTGTAAGACAGGCAAAAGACCTTTTAAGGGCGACACCAAAGACCTGCAAGATAAGTAAAATACCTTCAAGGGAAGGCACCAAAGACCTGTAAGATAGGCAAAAGACCTTCTAAGGGAGGCATCAAAGAGAACATTAAAAAAATGACCACACCTATAAGGAGGGCTGAATATGACCTTACCTATAAGGAGGGTCGAAGCCGACTTCACCTATAAGAAGGGTTGAAGAAAAATAACAGACCTCACCTTAGGGTTGAAGCTAATCTTACCTATAAGGAGGGTTAGAAAAATAAATAAGTCTCACATAAAAGAAGGACGACGCCTCACCTAAAAGGAGAGTAATGTCTCACCCAAAGGGGAAGTAGGCTCAGTGAGACCTCATCAAAATTGAAAAATAAGCTTAGCGAGACCTCTCTCAAAAAAAATGGAAGTAGGCACAACAAAACCTTATCCAAAGGGGAAGTAGGCTCATCATAACCTTGCCCAAAGGAAAAGTAGGCTCGATGAGACCTTGCCCCAAAGGGGAAGTAGGCTTGACGAGATCTCGCCTAAAAAGGGGAAGAAGTTAAAGAGATATCAAACTCTCTAAAGTCTGATGGAATGAACGCCACATGTCAATGATCAAGGTTGGATGGGAAATTTTCTTCTCAAATTTCAAAAATATTAGGCGAATGGGTCGACCTCGACCACAATCCCCGGTGAATCATTTACCCTTAGTCTTTGACTAGGGATCCGTTGGAGGAACTTTTTTAATGCATGTTAACTTTTAATGACTATAAAAATTATAATTGAATATCTGATAACATTGAATGACTTTTCAAAAATCTTTAAAAGTTATTATTAAATACATTACAACTTTTATAGAGTTTTTAAAAGTTTAAAAGTTTTGATTGAATACACCATGATTTTTAATGACTTTTAAAGTCTATAAAAACTTTTAATTTTCCTAATTGAATACATTTATAAGAATTATTTTATAATATTATTATTTATCTAATCAATAAATTATGCCGTGTTGAATTTTCATCATACCAAAACAAATGTTTAGCAAAAATATTTACTACTCTTGCTGAGGTTCTAACCTCCAGTTGATGATTCTCATCCACCAAGATCTCGGAGGCCTCTTCCCCACCATTTTCATATGGAAAAAAAATTATCAGAGAAAGTCCAATCAAAACGTTAGCTGGAAAACGAACAAAAAGACCATATCTGTGAAAACTGATGTGTGGAAAGTTGATAATTGTTCAGAGACTCACATCACATGCCATTAGTCTAATTAATACGAGGCTAAAGTTCAGTAGGCTTGATTCATTCTCCATCCAGTTGACTTGGACATTAATCCAACAACAAATGCTAAATAAAAGAGAAAATCACAAGCTGCTTTCTTACAACATTACCATGTAATTTGATTTACTACTTGTTCTGTTACTCCATTATGGGAGGAACATATGGAACTTACGATGCATGTTCGACAGAAGCCCTGATCCCCAATCATCTTTGAGAGGGCAAGAGTGCTCAATCAATGAGCTATTACCTGACTATGGGAGGAACATATGGAACAGGAACTAAGTAGAGAGCGTTTTGTCTTATATCTTCAAGCATGCCAAGATTTTCAGGTACCGGTCCACCATCAAGTTCCCAATCAAAATTATAAAGTAACTGAGCAAGTGTTAGCTCAACAGCTGCCATTCCAAATATTATTCCTGGACACATTCTTCTTCCAGCTCCAAATGGAATAAACTCGAAATTGTTTCCCTTATAATCAACTGGATTGTTAATAAATCTTTCAGGACAAAACTTCTCAGCTTCAGTCCAGTAAGTTGGATCTCTCCCCATAGCCCAAGCATTGACGATGATTTGAGATTTTGCAGGTATATCATAACCATTAAGCGTGCAATTCTCTCTACATTCTCGTGGAAGTAGTAAAGGAACAGGAGGGTGTAATCTAAGAGTTTCTTTAATCACCAATTTCAAGTAGGTTAATTCATGTAACTCACCCTCATAAACATTTCCTTTAGCACCAAATATCTTCCTCACTTCTGCTTGTGCCTTTCGCATTACCATTGGATTTTTCATCATTTCTAACATTGCCCATTCTGAAGCTGTAGACGTTGTATCGCTACCAGCAAGAAACATGTCCTGAAAATAGATTGAAAAGAATGTTAATTTGCCTCTTTAAGTCTATTTACTTCAAAATTGAATACCCATTACTGGTTTAAAAGTAAATTAATGTTATATGAAGATTATTTTCAGTAAATAAAACTGGATTAATGATGGACCGAAAAAGTAAAATAAGAAAGAGGGACTAACCATGATGACTGCTTTGATGGTATCATTTGTTAAGGGAAAATCAAGGCCTCCTTTCTCTTGACAATTCAAAAGAACATCAACAAGATCTTCCACCTCATCTTCACCTTTTCTACTATTATTATTATTGAAGGATCTTCTATCTCTATGATCAATCAAAATACTTTCAATTATCTTATCCATGTCATGTTGTAGCCTCTCGACTTTTCGCCTTACTAAACTGATCAAACGAAACAATTTAACAGAAGGATAAACATCAGCAAGACAAATAACTGTTCCAGCTTCTACCAATTTTTTCACAGCTGGAACAAATACATCTTCCCCTTCATATAATTTACCAAACGCAGCTCTTGAGATAAAAGCATAAGACAATGAACGAATCTTCTTACTAATATTGATTGCTGATCCACCCATAGTAGCTATAGATTCCACCATTTTATTCACTTCTTCTTCTCTTATTGTTTTAAATGATAATACGCGTTTCGCTGTCAGCAATTCTAGAGTGCATAACTTTTTTAGCTGTCTCCAATGTTCACCGTAGGGTGCAAAAGCTATATCTTTACAGTTGTAACTGGAAATTTCGGCCGTCAGGCTGAGAGACCTTTGAGCGAAGTTGATGTCTTGAGTTTTCATGACTTCTTTAGCTATTTCAGGGGAAGAAATTACAATGGTTGTAACTCCACCAAGTTGAAGGTGCATGATTGGACCGAATTTTTTGGACAAGTCTCTTAAGCGATAATGTGGTAGATAGCCAATCAATTCATGTATGCTTCCTATGAGAGGTAAATTGAGTGGTCCTGGAGGTAGGTTTTTTGGTTTTGATTTGGCGTTTCTCC